>JAESUZ010000106.1:0-61142 GCA_017311185.1 Proteles cristata cristata
GGAGGAGGGAAAAATAAGAAAGGAGAAGGGAAAGGAAAACTTGTGTTGCCTGTGTCCACTGACATATCATTTGGTCATTTGTCAAATGGAAAACAGTTTCATTACAGTCAGTTGAAACTATCTCTGAAGTGTTAATTCTAAATTCTTCTCTGCCCAATTCCTTTCTAACATTCTGAGTCATATTCTAGCTGAAAAAAACAAATTTAATTCCTTCATCCATGAGTAGTCTTCCTTAAAAAATAATTAGAACCATGTCTTCAAATATTTACCATTTTTTCCAAACCATATTAAAACATCATTTTTTATCCTCTCTGATTTGTTAAAAGGCCAGTTGGGGGAATCGAAGAAAAAGGACTGTTAGAGTTGTGATTTATAGGAATAGAGCTTTCCCAAATTAGATTACTTAGGAACAGGATTAATCTGAGTTTATGCAAAGTCTACCTTTTCAAGAAATATTAAAGAAAAAGAATTATATCACATAATAGATGTAAACTAACTGCTAATAAACTACATTAGTAAAAGACTCCTGTGGACAAGTTTCAGTTAAGAGATAGGACTCATTTGTAAATGGTATATTATTTGTAGAAAGACAGGTCTAAAAAAAAAGGCTATTCAGGAACTGTTTTTAAAAAAGAGTTCAATTTCTTTTTTTTTCTTTAATGTTTTATTTATTTCTAGGAGAGAGAGCGAGAGAGAGCGTGAGTAGGGGAGGGTCAGAGAGAGAGGGAGTCACAGACAAACAGGCTCCAGGCTCTGAATTGGCAGTCAGAGCCCGACGCGGGGCCCGAACCCCCTAACCGTGAGATCATGACCTAAGCAAAAGTCAGACGCTTAACCGACTAAGCCACCCAGGCGCCCCAAGAGTTCAATTTCTTAAGTAGATGTGGCATTCCTCCTATAATTCTGTTTGACTCTCTATTTGTGCGTGCAAAGACAATCAAAGCCCAGCGTTTTACAAATGATCTTAAATTCTAAATTTTAAAGGGGGCTTATAAAAATGAGAACTATAATGTACACATGAAAATGAACATGGGACACTAAATGTTCAAGAAAGCCATAAGCATCTGTGGAAAATCAAACTTAATAGGGATGGCAATATCTCACACAGACTTCTACAGTGTAAGATCCACATCCACGGGATGGGTAGGGCAAAAGCTCCAAACTGACAAATGTCCCATTACATATCAACATAAATTTCTGTAAATCACCTCTAATCTAGAACAAGGCATCCCATCTGTAGACATATTAATTCTTTAAACATATAATTTTTATGTTTTTTATTTACTTCTGAGAGAGAGAGAGAGAGTGTGTGAGCAGGGGAGGGTCAGAGAGAGAGGGAGACACAGAATCCCAAACAGGCTCCAGGCTCTGAGCTGGCTGTCAGCACAGAATCTGACAAGGCACTCGAACCCACAAACCATGAGATCACGAACTGAGCCAAAGCCAGACGGTTAACCTACTGAGCCACGCAGGCGGCCCAATTCTTTAAACATATAAATCATACTTTATAGTCTGTATCTGATAAATCTGGGGCTCCTATGGGTCTTTTGCTATTGTGTGGTTTATATTCAGTTTGGGTCATGAGGTCTTATTTCCTTTTATGCCTCATTATTTTTGACTGAATGTCAAAGACATCATGTGTGAAAAACTCAAAATCTAATTTGAGACTTTAGATAATATTTTCTTCCTCTAGAGATAATTTACATTTACTTTTGGCAGGCATAAATAGTCTAAGGGCACTAACAACCCCAGATCATTTTAATCCAACCATCTACTAAAATGACTAGATGCTAGGCTTTAGTCTTTTTAAAGGCTAGTCTATTTCAGGTTTTCCCTTACAACTACAATGCTGCCCTTCAGCATCCTAACCCAAAATGGAGGGCTTTACCAGACACCCTTCTCTTTGGGACAATTCTGTCCCTCAGTTTTAAACTCTGCTCAGTTTCTCAGCCTCTCAGTTTCATTTTTGGAATAATGAAAAATGCTAATGAGAAATGTGGTAACAAATGTGTCACCTCTCTGAGCTTTCCTCTTCTCTTGGTCTTGGTCCACTACTTCTTCTCTGCTTCATTTAATCTCCAGTATCTTAAAATAAATATTATTTACATTTTGAACAACTTTTTTGCTGCTCTCAGTTAGAAGGCTCATCCACACCAGCAGGACTGACTTATTTATTAGGCACCATAGACATCGTGGCTAAAACCGACAATTTTTTAGGGGCCTAAAATATTGTTTTAATTTCTTCTAAAATCAAACTGGGTACCTAGTTGGCCCAGTCAATTGAGCATCCAACTTTCGATTTTGACTCAGGTCATGATCTCAGTTTTGTGAGTTTGAGCCACACATCAGGCTCTGTGTAGGATAGTGTTAAGCCTCCTTGAGATTCTTCCTCCCTCTCTCTTTCTCTCTATCTCTGTCCCTCCCCTGCTCACACTCTCTCTTTCAAAATAAATAAATAAAATTTAAAAAATAAAATAAAAACAAAAAATAAACTTTTAGGTTGGAGAAGACATTTTAATATGTAATATTGATGTTAATTTTTATACCAAATCAGTCATAAAATATATTTTTCATAGTTTTTAATTTTTTAAATATAATTTATTGTCAAATTGGTTTCCATACAACACCTAGTGCTCACCCCAACAAGTGCCCTCTTCAAGAGAGCCTTCATCAAGGCAAAAGTGACTTGAACCCACAAAAATCATAATGTGGCCCTAAAAGCCACCAGTCTTCCATTGGTGAAAGTAAACCTTCTCTAGAGGTATTTTAAAGGCATTAATACTACTTAATCTCACCTACACATTTTACATGCAAAGCACTTTCCCATCCACCATCTTGTTTGAGACTTCTAAGAATCTGATAAGCTAAGTGACATAGATATTAGTTGACTGTTGAAAAAATATGAGACACGGGTAGTTTAAGTTACTTGCTTGAAGTCACACAAGTCAGTAATAGACACAAGATTGAGGCCCACATCTGGAGCTAAACAATATTCCAGAAATGCACCATGCAATATTATCACAGAATCTATAAATATTTTTAGAATAACAGGACATGATGGTCTAAGTGGGTAAGGGGCACCATATCCTAACTAACTTCGATGTAAATTGAACAATAAGTTTTAAAAAAAGAATAATAGGACACTATTCGTATCAAACCATTATCAAAAAAAGTCCTGAAAACACATCATTCCATCAAAAAGCATACTGTTCTAGGAATCACAAGATCCAAGTTCTAATCCTGACTCAGTACTAACTTATTGTTTGATCTTGAACAAATAATGTATTGGTCCTGGCCCTCTTATCTAAAATGAAGCCATTGGAGAGATCAATCTGAAATTCCCTACCAGCTCTATTTTTCTTTTATTCAATGCATCTAAAAATTTTTAAATACTCATCCTGGATTTTCTTTTTAAAAGAACACTGGTAATTAAAAGACGAATCAGGATTCTCTAAATGAACATAAATAGTTTACCACATAATAATCAAAAGCACCCAATCCTCTTTGATGTAACAAACTAAAGCATATAGGGGGAAAGAGCCCTACAAATGAAACAAGACCATGTCAAAAAAATGCCATTTCCCCTATTATCTGAAGGGTCTCAGACACAAATCAATAAGTGTGGAGCCATGTCCCTGTCCACATTGCCACTGTCTTTATTAATATTCCTTTTTTGATCCCATTAATATTGCAAATACCAGCAAACTATTTATGTTTAAACCCTCTACACATATTTTTATTACTAAGAGATGACAGTTTAAAAGCAGAGAAAATTATATTTGTCTGAATCCTATATACTTGGATTCTAGAATAATCCTCAACAGCAAAGTAATTTTCTAGCTAGATCACTGAGTTACTTAGATCATATTTCAGCTAAGGAGAACAGAGGCATACAAGTAGAAAGAACATTCAGGGGACTAGGCTTTAACTGGTGCTGCTTCAGGTGGTAGTCACCTCCAATTCACTCCAGAACTATATAATGCCTATGTTCAGAAGGTAGGGAAGTAACAGTTCTCTGGAAATCAGGATACCATGTTCCAGGGACTACTCTCTTAGAGACACTCATCGTGTATGGCTGGTGAACGCCTTTACCCTCTGGGCCTCAGTCTCTTGTTTGTACGCAAACAGGGGGTTAAATTAATAATGCCAAGAATCCTTTCAGTTCTAAACACTTATAATTCTATTCTCAGTCAGTTTTGCAATGTATAAATACCCTACAATCATTCTCATTTTCCATGACACTATAATTGCTTACTCTACCTCTTCATTGGCTTTACTCAGTGCCACTGTGTGACACCAAGATGCTAACATTGCTAAAAGAGACTCCTTGACATTTTCCCAGGTGTACTGCTCACATGGATGGTTAAAAGGATTTTAAGAGCATCATCTATTGACAACTCAAGATCACTGGGGAGACTGGGGCGAGAGTGGACGAAGGAAGGAAAAACCTCAAGATGCAACATACAAGATACACATTTTCCTTTAACAAAGCCTTGCTTTGTGAGGAACAGAATGCTACTGAAACAGCTGGTAGCCCTTTTTTCAAGAATACATTTTCTTTCCAAGCTGATAGCCCTTCATCTTTTTTTTTTTAAATTTTTCTTAATGTTTTATTTATTTCTGAGAGAGAGAGATAGCATGAGCAAGGGAGAGTCAGAGAGAGAGGGAGACAGAGAATCTGAAACAGGCTCCAGGCTCTGAGCTGGCAGTCAGTATAGAGCTGGACACAGGGCTAGAACCCACAAATCACGACCTGAGGTGAAGTCAGACGCTTAACCTACTGAGCAACCCAGGCGTCCCTGATGGCCTTTCATCTTAAGATTCAGATAAGCATGGGTGGGGCAAGATGGTGGAAAAGTAGGGAGCTCTAACATTTCACTTGCACCCATCTCTCAAACAGAGAAGGCCTGAAGCCATTGGACACTGAGCCACAGGAGTTTGGGGAGAGAAAGCCACAGAGTACACTGGGAAGGCAACCTCATAAGTACGTGACTACAACTGGGTAAGATAAAAGCTGGCTTGGACCTGAGACACAGAGGGAGAGGAGGAAGCCCTGCTCGCAGGCAGCTGCAGGGAGGCAAGGGGAAAAGAATGAGCAGCTAAAACTGCTCATAGAACTGTACCTGGAGAAGAGAAAAACCTCGGCTTCGAACGAGAGTGTTTTTGTTCTAGCTGGGGTGCTGACTTTGAGCTGGGTGCCCCCTGTCCCAGATGGCGCCAAAAAACTGCTCGGCTGCGCTCCCAGCACCATCCCCAGAAGCAAAGAGGCAGAGGGCCTGGAGCTGCGCTCCCCGCCCCCCGGCTTGACACAGGCAGCTTGAAGGCGTCAGATGTGAGCCTGGGCTGATCTGAGTCTGCGCCTCTCCCCATCCCCCTCCTCTCCCAGCAGCAGCAGCAGCAGCAGGGAAGCAGCAACCTGCAGGACTGTGTTTCGGGCAGTATCAATAAAGCTCGAGGACTCAGGCCTTGAAAGGAGGCCTGGCGTGGGACATAGAACACAGCCCACCTTGGCTATGTCCACAGCACAGGGGGATTTGCAAAATCTCAAAAGAGAGATTTGCAATGCTTGGTTCGAGAAGGGAGTGGGGCGCTGCCATTTTTCTCTCCACAGCCACCAAAGCAGGGCCTCAGGGAGTCCCCTGCAGGACACAGTGGAGTCAAAGACCTGCCTACACCAAACCACGCCCATTCCCCCACTAGACAGCTGCTTGCTTTTTTTTTTTTTTTTAACCGGAGCCAATGGCAAGACCAACCTGAATGCACTACTGTGATTAATTCTAGATCAATTCTTTCTATTCAGATATATTCTCCCTTGTCTCATTCGTAACCCTCCACTCTCTTGCACGGGGCACTTTGGTCACTGGTTTGCTTCAACAGTTACATTTAATCCATTCTCTAGATGTACATTCTACACCTCCACTGCTACCTTTTAATCTCCCTCTCTGGAGTAAATCAGAATATATAGATACTCAGAGTAACATTATCTTCCTTTCTTCCTCGTCTCAAATCATATTCCCCTCTTTCTCCCTCTGAATCAAGACTCTTAGTCTCTCTGTCTGGTCATGTCATCTTAAATTTTGTTTCTTCCCAACCCTGTAATTTCTCTCTTTGTATATGCTCTTCCATCAGCACTGCATACACCCTGCCCTTTATTTGTAGCTCAGAATTCTGGTTTTATGCTTTTAGACTGTCCTTTGTCTTTTGGGGTTTTTTTCTTTTTTCTTTTCTTTTCCTCTTTTTTATTTTCTATTTATCTTGATTTTTATTATTTGTCTTACTTCTTTACTCTTTTTTCTTTTGTTTTTGGTTCCTTCCTTTTATCTTTTACTTTTTCCCTTTTGGTTGGCATGTTTGCAGGATTTGTCTCTGCGTTTGTGTGCCTTTGTTCCCTGTGACTTTGTCTGTTTTCTTTTCCAGGGCTACCGCAAAAGACAAGCCAAAGGACACATGGTGCAGAGTCCCAAGTACCACTACGAGTAGGGAAATAAAGTAACCAAGGTCTCAACAAGAGAAACCAAGAGATACCATTCAAAGAAAACGTTCTGAATGGACAGGCCCTGTACACTCAAAGAGCCCTCTTTAATACTGCAGCACCGACAGGTGCAGGGTGCATAACAAGCTTTTAAAACTAACAAGAGATAGAAAGCTAACTGAAACGACGAAATGGATGAACTCTCCTCAATAGAAATTCCAGGACGAAATGACAACAAAAGAACAGCCCAAAACAGATATAAGCAACATAACTAAATAAGAATTTAGAACAATAGTCATAAAATTAATCGCTAGGCTTGAAAAAGGCATGGAAGACATCACAGGAACTGTTGCGAGGAGCACAAGGTACCAAAGACACCACTATAAGCGTGACTCCTACAAAGAACACAATGACTCTAAACCCGTATTTTTCACTAATAACACTGAATATAAATAGACTAAATGCTCCAATCAAAAGACTTATGGTAGCAGAATGCATTTTTAAAAACCCAATATCCATCTATTTGCTGTCTGCAAGAAACACATTTCACACTGTAGGACACCTTCAGCTTGAAAGTAAGGGGATGGAGAAATATCTATCATGCTACTGGAAGTGAAAAGAAAGCTCGAGTAACTATACTTATACCAGACAAGCTGGATTCTAAAGTAAAGGCAGTAACAAGGGATGAAGAAGGGCATTATACACTAATAACAGGGTCTATCCATCAGGAAGAGGTAGCAATTATAAATGTCTATGCACCAAATTAAGATGCACCCAAATACATAAAACAATTAATCACAAACATAAACAATCTTATGGATAAGAAAGTGCTGATAGCAGGGGACTTTAACACTCCACTTAAGGCAATGGATAGATCAACCAGACAGAAAATCACTAAAGAAACAATCGACTTGAATGACACATTGGACCAGATGGATCTGACATATATATTAAGAACTCTACATCCTAAGGCCATGGAATTCACTTTCTTCTCAAGTGTGCATGGCACATTCTCCAAGACAGATCATATACTGGGACATAAAGCAGCACTCAAAAAATATAAAAGAATTGAGATCATACCATGCACATTTTCAGATCACAATGCTATGAAACTTGAAATCAATCACAGGAAGAAGTCTGGAACACCTCCAAAAACATGGAGGTTAAAGAACACTGCACTAAAGTAAGAATGGGCCAATCAGGCAATTAGAGAAGAAACTAAAAAATATATGGAAACAAATGAAAATGAAAATACAACAATCCAAACTATATGGGATGTGGCAAAGGCAGTCCTGAGAGAAAAGTACTTTGCACTCCAGGCCATGAAAAAGCACAAATATGAAGTCTAATAGCGCATCTAAAGGAACTAGAGAGAGCGCAACAGGAACACTCCAAACCCAGTAGGAGAAGAGAAGTAATAAAATTCATGGCAGAAATAAACAATATAGAATAAAAAAAAAAGAGAGTTGAACAGATCAATTAACCAAGAGTTGGTTTTTTGAAAAAATAAACAAAATTGACCAACCTCTAGCCTTCTCAAAAAGAAAAGAGAAAGCAGACAAAGAGACAAAATTATGAATTAAAAAGGACTTATTACAACCAATCCCTCAGAAATACAAGCAATGGTGGCAAATTTAGCTTATAAAATTGTTAAAGTTTCTGGAAAAAAAAAAAGAAATACAAGCAATAATCAAGGAATACTATGACAAAATATATGCCAACAAAGTAGGCAACTTAGAAGAAATGGACAAATTCCTAAACACACACTCACTACCAAAATTGACACGGGAAGAGATAGAAAACCTGAACAGACACATAACTAAAGAAGAAATTGAATCAGTTATCAAAAATCTCCCAACATATAAGAGCCCTAGGCCAGATGGGTTCCATTGGAATTTCTTACCAGACATTTAAAAGAGACGTAATACCCATTCTTCTCAAGCTATTCCAAAAAACAGAAATCGGAGAAAAACTTCCAGACTCATTTTATGAAGCCAGCATCACTTTGATTCCCAATCCAGACAGAGATCCAGCAGAAAAGAGAACTACAGGTCAATATCCTTGTTGAATACACATACAAAAATCCTCCAAAAGATACCTGCAAATCGAACCCAATATCACATATAAGAATTATCCACCATAATCAACTGGTATTAATTCCTGGGTTACAGGGCTGTTTCAATATTTGCAAATCAATCGATCTGATAAATCACATTAACAAAAGAAAAGATAAAAACCATATGATCCTGTCAATAGATGCAGAAAAAACATTTGACAAGACACAGCATCCCTTCTTAAAAAAGACCCTCGAGAAAGTCGGGATAGATGGAACTTACTTAAACATCATAAAAGTCATCTATGAGAAGCCCTCAGTTAACATCATCCTCAATGGGGAAAAAGTGAGAGCTTTCCCACTGAGATCAGGAACAAGACAGGGTCTCCACTCTTACCACTGTTGTTTAACACAGTGCTGGAAGTCCTAGCATCAGCAGTCAAACAACAAAAGGAAATAAAAGGCATCAGAACTGGCAAGAAGGAGTCAAACTTTCACTTTTCACAGACGAAACGATACTCTACATAGAAAACCCGACAGAGTCCACCAGAAGCCTACTAGAACTGATGCATGAATTCAGCAAAGTTGCAGGATACAAAATCAATGTACAGAAATTGGTTGCTTTTTTATACACCAATGAAGCAACAGAAAGAGAAATCAAGAAACTAATCCCATTCACAATTGCACAAAAAAAACATAAAATACCTAGGAATAAACGTAACCAAAGATATAGGAGATCTGTACAATGAAAACAATAGCAAACCTATGAAGGAAATTGAAGAAGACACAAAGAAATGGAAAAACATTCCATGCTCATGGATCGGAAGAATAAACATTGTTAAAATGTCATTACTACCCAAAGCAATCTACACATTCAATGCAATTCCCATTAAAATTGCACCAGCATACTTCTCAAAGCTAGAACAAACTATCCTAAAATTTGTATGGAACCACTAAAGACCCTGAATAGCCAAAGTAATATTGAAGAAGAAAACCAAAACGGGAGGCATCAACATCCCTGACTTAAGCTCCTACTACAAAGCTTTAGTCATCAAGAGAGTATGGTATTGTCACAAAAACAGACATATAGACCAATGTAATAGAAAAGAGAACTTAGAATTGGACACAGAAATATATGGCCAACTAATCTTTGACAAAGCAGGAAAGAGTATCCAGTGGAAAAAAGACAGCCTCTTTGACAGATGGTGCTGGGAGAACTGGACAGCAACATGCAGAAGAATGAAACTAGATCACTTTCTCACATGATCCACAAAAATAAACTCAAAATGGATAAAGGACCTGAATGTGAGACAGGAAACCATCACAACCCTAGAAAACAGGAAACAACCTCTTTGATTTCAACCGCAGCAATTTCTAGGTTGACACATCCCCAAAGGCAAGGGAATCAAGAGCAAAAATGAACTATTGGGACCTCATCAAGATCAAAAGCTTCTGCACGACAAAGCAAACTGTCAATAAAACTGATAGGCAACTGATAGAAAGGGGAAAGATAGTTGCAAATAATATATTGGATAAAGGGCTAGTATCTAAAATCTATAAGGAACTCACAAAACTCAATACTCGAAAAACAAATAATATAGTGATTCATTGGCCAGAAGATATGAACAGACACTTCTCCAAAGAGGACATCCAGATGGCCAATAGACACATGAAATGATGCTCAGCATCCCTCATCATCAGGGAAAAACAATTCAAAACCACACTGAGATACCACCTCAAGCTGGTCAGTGGCTAAAAGGAACACATCAGGAGACTCTAGATGCTGGCAAGGATGTGGAGAAAAAACAGGCACCCTCCTACACTGTTGGTAGGAATGTAAATTGGTGCAGTCCCTCTGGAAAACAGTGTGGAGGTTCCTCAAAAAGTTAACAATAGAACTCCCTTAGGACCCAGCAGTAGCACTACTAGGAATTTACCCCAGGGATACAGGAGTGCTGATGCATAGAGGCAGAGGTACCCCAATGTTTATAGCAGAACTCTCAACAAAAGCCAAAACATGGAAACAACCTAAGTGTCCATCAACGGACAAATGGATCAAGAAGATGTGGCTTATCTATCCAATGGAATACACATGGCAGTGAGAAAGAATGAAATCTGGCCATGTGTAGCAACATGGATGGAACTTGAGGGTGTTATGCTGAGTGAAATAAGTCAGGCAGAGGACAAATAACATATGTTTGCCCATATAGGTGAATTAGGAGGAACTTAACAGAGGACCATGGGGGAGAAGAAAGGGAAAAATAGTTGGGGAGAGGGAGAGAGGCAAACTGTGACTCTTGAATGCTCAGAACAAACCGAGGGCTGATGGGGGTGGGAGAAAGGAGCGGTGATTGGCATGGAGGAATGCACTTCTTGGGATGAGTACTGGGTGTTATATGGAAACCCACTTGACAATAAACTAAGAAAATAAAAGGATTCAGATAAGCATGAGTCGCCCACTGCTATGACAGGAAACTGCACCAGTTCCCAGAATGGAGATGCCCAAGGTAATATAAGAACTAAGAAGAATTAAGTAAGTTCTGCAACTACTAATGGGGCTACAGTAGTGAGGTACACTGTTGAGAAAGGACAGTAGAATAAGAGGGTGGTGGGGAGTAAAGGCTGGAAGGAAAACAGAAAGTAAAATAGAAGAAGAAAAAAGAAACTTGTATAGAGAAATATAAAAACGAACAACTGATTCTCTATTAATAAAGTGAATACTCCTTTAAGTTCAAATTAAGGGACTTATTAAGTGTAATTTTGGTAGCGCCCGGCTAGCTCAGTCGGTGGAGCATGAGACTCTTAAATGTAATTTTGGTAACCAGAAAAAGTTATTGTGAGTCATAGTAAAAGTATTTAAAATTTAGACAGGAAAACAACCCATTCCTTCCTTGCATATAACACTAGATCACATACTATTCTCTTTCAGATTTTCAACTCAATGACACTATCACTTTAAGGAACTGGAAGTTCTAAGGATTGGTGGCACGGCCTCTAGTACTTCATGTCATTTGTATATGTATTGTAAAAATACTCAACAAATATATGTTAAACCTGGTATGATGTTATTTTTTATTTTTTTTTCAAAGCCTATGTCTGCTTTGTATGGAGTTGAGCCAATAACATGGGTTCACATGTGTAAATCTAAGTTACTTCATTCCACACTTTCATATTTTCCGGTGCTATACCAATACTCCATATAGCTTGATGCCTTGGGCAGCCACCTGGCTCGTCCTCCCCTCAAACTAAATCTGCTTCCAGAGAATTCCAAGCCCATTACCTCCAATGCATGACTCTTTCCCATTGCATGACCCTTTTCCGAATGGACAATCAAAAGAGCATGTGCTCTGGACAGAAACAGACTTGAGGCTGGGGTACCTGGATACCTCAGTTGGTTAAGCATGTGAATTTGGCTCGGGTCATGATCTCGTGGTTTGTGGGTTCAAGCCCTGTGTTGGGCTCTGTGCTGACAGCTCAGAGCCTGGAGCCCGCTTCAGATTCTGTGTGTGTGCATGTCTCTCTTTGCCCCTCCCCTGCTCGCTTGCTCACTCTCTCTCTCACTCTCTCACTCTCAAAAAAAAAAAAACATTAAAAAAATTAGAAATAGACTTAAGGTTTAATCCAGACTAACAATTCAGCTGTGTAGCATTGGGCATATTGGGGATGATGACTCATACCATGCAGGGTTCCTGAGACCATGAAATGAAATAATGAATATAAAGCCCTTAGCACAGAGTAGATGTTTAAGCAATGCTAGTTGTTACTATATTCATTGCAACATTAACAATAATGATAACTGTCATTGATATTATTATAATTGTTATTGCTATCCTCCTACCAGTCTAGTTCAGCTTGTTCCTGGAGCCAACAGTTAGGACAGCCCCCAAGCCTCTCTGCCTCACAAAGTGGGCACTGTTAGTTCCCAGATCACCTCCCCTCCTGCTTGTCCTCTCCTACTACCCACTGTGTGCTCAAGGCTTCTCTTCTGATAAACAAGCAGGTCACAAGTCAGAACTCACCAGCAGGGACAAGGGCTAATGGCCCTACCAGCTGCAGTACCTAACCCCAGGGAAGAAAGAAAAATGAGAGCGCCAAATATATAAATGACCCTTGTCTGGCCAGCTCATGAGAATTATCAATTAAGAACTGAGGATGCTTTGTGTGTTCATGTCTTCTTGGTTATGGACATAATGGTTGCGATGTAGCACATCACCCTTAATTGTGTTAGCCAATCAATTAACTGCAAGGGAGGGGAGGGAGCATGGCCTGCTGCCAGGAGAAATCTATAACTGATGGTCACCTGAACAGCACGGATCAGGTATGGGCAATTAAAAAGAAAGTTCCACTGGAAACAAACAGGTACTACATCAGGTTGGATTCTGTCTCACATTTCAGAACTTGATCCTAGCCCTGCAACTTGGGAAGACATTATCTGTATACTCATAGGCAAAGCCATAGCGACTTAAGAGGGGTTGGGCAGTCATCCTTAGACATTAGGTTTAAAGGCTTCTGCCCCTTAGAAAACCTTGATCCCTGAGGTTTCATGTCAAATCATGTCTTTGGAAGGAGTTCCTGAGAAACAGGAGATACCGAGAAATATAAGGTGATGACATCTTCAAATGCCCCTTCACTAATTCATCCAACGCTAACATGCCAGGTTGTTCAGTAAACTATTACCTGTCATCATAACCTGTACTATGGCATTAAAGGCTCATGACCAGAACCCCATAGCAAGTAACATATTCTTACATTTCAGTTCTCTACATGAATGACATTATGTCTCATTAAGTGTTATCCTTTGATACACTGTGGTTCACTAGGCCACCCTGCCACATGTCCCTTATCCTTCTGTTTTCCACTGCCACTTCCTCTCTCCTTGGCCCCGGGCCTTTCCTCTACTCCATTTTACACCAGGGTATGGCAATAGATAGCACAGGGTATCTGGGCCAAGGCAGCAGTAGCAGCTCCAGTGCAGACATTTTCCTTAGAGAGTTCTTTTAGCAACTGTCACAGAATTGCTGTTTCCCTCCTGGGCCTGTAAGCCTCCTGAGGGCACAAAGACTGGCATACATTTTATCCACTACAAAAGTTTGTTGTAAGCATTACTAGTAAATACAAGACTTCACATAAGCACATCACAGTGCCCAGCATGAAGTACTATAAAATTGTTAGCTGCACCATCATTATTCTCATCCCTTGTCACATTCCCCGTACCTCACACAATGTCTGGCATATTAAAGGTACTAAATATGTATTTATAGGTCCAGAATCAGTCATCTAAAATCTTTGGGTCTATAAGCCCTTCAGAATTTGAAATGCTTCTCAGATTTGAGAAAGAGAATGTGGAGAACATATTGTAAACTGCACCTCAGCAAGATAGGGAGCAGCATCCCATCATTAAATTACATTAATTTATCTGTAGCGAAACAAAGAAATAGTCACCATAAGTTGGATTAATAAAGAATATAAAAGATATCATATATCATATCAAGAAAGATTTTGCTGTCAAATGAGTTCGGGTGCCAATTTATAAACACATCAGGTTTATACACACATATCCACACACAGCTCAGTTTTCAGACTTCAGATTTTGGAATTGCAGATAGGAGATTGTGGACTTATATGAAGAAATGGTGGAAGAGAGTCTTCAGCCTCAGCACCCCTTTCAGGGTAGAGAAATATCATGAACTATCCTCCACTAACTCCTTGGGCAAGTTTCCCTTCTGTCACTGACATTAAAATTGAACAATTAGTCTATGATAATGGTCACAACCTGTACAAAATAAATTTCTAAGGAAGCCAGTTTTTCTGCCTGACCACAATCACTTAGCTTCTAGTAGCAAAGAGACAAAGTACTGTGGGTGCATTTATAGAGCTGGCAACTGTCATCCACAGGGCTGTGGCTTTAAGCAAATGCCTTTACCTCTCTGAGTTGCAATTTCCTCTTCTGTAAAACTAGGAAAGGATTAATTTATGGGTAAATGCTAATGTTTAGTGAGAACCTGGCAGGGTATGATTATTACCTATATCTTATTCTTGCCTATACTTTACAGATGAGAGAAATGAATCTCAAAGACTTAAGCCCACAGTAGCCCTTCCCCCTCTGTTGAGAGAGAGACAACAGAAAGAATGGAGGAGAGGGAATAGAGGAACAAACCAAAATGTTAAGTGTACACATGTGAAGTACCCTGAAAATGATAACACTGTAACAAATTACAAACCTGATGCCTCTGCCCACCTCCCTACTAGCTTTTTGTGCCACAGCGACTGTAGTAGGGAAAGAGCATGAAATTGAGAACTAAAAGAGGAAACCAGTGAGATGGAAACACCCAAGTGTGAGGGAAAAGCAAGAGTCACTTAATTGCAGAGATCAAGGTGCATATATTTTACTTCTGAGAATGTAAATGATGCCATCGTCAACTATTCTTTGGCCATGTTTCTTAGTATTCAGAGTACAGTTTTGTGGTCTGAAAACAATTTAAACTGAACAAAAACTAGTGCTGCTTTGACTGATTCTGATATTGGATTCTTCCCTTCCCCTCCCCCCAAACAGTCTCTTCCATGAATACACAGTGAGTCAATCTGGTATATTTTGATGGTTGAATAAACTCTTTGATTTTTGAATTATTTTGAGATTAACTGAATTTGAAATGTGGGCTGCTTGCAATGTCTTGCTGGCACAAAAAGATGAGCTTTGTTATTGACAGAGAAGACTTGCACACGATATTTTTTATCATTATTCGCCTGTACTGAACTCCTGTTCACTTCAGTCTGACCTGCCTGCCTGGATGGGTACTGTGATGCCAGGTTCAAAAGTGCATTCACAATATTCTCTCTTGACTCCTGTGAACTGCCATGAAGCACGGGATGACTGGTGCCTCGGGGACCAGATATATACTTCATGTCACAATCAAGGAACATTGTCCATTATATTAGGGTTTTTGAGAACTTGCATAATGTCCCAAGTGAATAAAAGCTGTCATCCAAGAATCATATTATGGGTAAGTTGAATCAGAATATCCCTGGTGTTGTTCAAGGGTTTGTATGTGAGCCCTACAATCCTGTCCTTGGTCTCAAAGGGAACCTAGCAATTTCACATCAGCCTTAGGGCCTTAGTCTGTGGAGTCCAAGGTAATCAAGCTTCCTCTATTTTCTTTATTCCCATAGGAACTCCCATGCTCTCCCATCTCTCCTCTTTGCTCCCTGTATTTATTTTCTTATTCCAAGACTCTGCCATCCATTTAAAACGATTACTTCTCCATACACATGGCCACCTCTGCCACCTACCACCCTATTATCCCTTCTCCCTTGTCACTCGCTCCTAATTTCGATATTCTTTGATTTTCCTTATTCTTTCTGGGCCAGTTTGTCCGATCCTATTTTTTCTTCCTTGAGTTTTTCTTCACTTTGTTTCCCTAGATTTATCATCTTCTACCTACCCCCAGCAAACCTGGCCAGTCCTACAGACAGGGGCTATAGGATAACACATATGAAAGCATGGTCCATTTAGCCACCTATGAGAAATTCTGCTTTAATATATAGATAATAATGATTTTAAATAACCATGCAGTAATTTGTAAAAGCTGGTGCTTCTGAAGTGTTTATAATTTTTGCATTTCTATTATACAGGGAAAAGATTATATACCAAGTGTTTATAAAACCACCAGCCTGATGACACAATAGCACTAAAAAATAAAAAAAAAAATTAAAGGTAAAAACCAAAAGGCCTCACAAAGTCCTCTTGGGAAATAAGCCAGCAATGAGTCAGGCAGTCCTTGAGCACGATGACAAGCAAAAGGGAGGCACAATTACAAACCCAACGATCCCAATATCTACTGAAACCTTAGCTCTTCCAGATATCTCAAATTGTCTGTCTCAAATTCAGGGTCAGGAAGAGTAGTGATGCCCCTGGGCAACCGACAAACAGCAACCTTCCTGCACATTCCCACAGGACATCTGTGTTATCACTGCTGCCCAGTCAATCTGCATACCACTGTGAAATGCTTCCTCCTTATCATCTTCCCTGTCAGCCCCCACAGGATCCAAGCTAAAAATCAGTTGGAGAGAAACCCTTCTTCTTTACCAGTTATACCCGGGTTTTAGCTCACACAGCAGCAATAATATGTACTCTTAAGTCATAAATAAACTCTACAGATTTGACTATTTTTGCTATTATCCCTACCATTAGTATAATTGCAAGCAGCTTGAGGCAGGAGCTGTGTCATTTTTTTATCCGCTGATGCCTCTAACGTGATGCCTATCACACGGTAGATGCCCAATAAATATGTATTGGATTGAGTTGTACTAGTCAGTACCATTATCAGTATTAAATTATTGTTTCCCATTTATGTGCTACAGACATCTGCATCCCTCTCTTTCAACTTTGTTTTTGCTTCATTGTCAAGAAAAAAAATGAAACTGTCACTTTAAATCCAGTAGCCTTCCCTTTATTGAAAGCTAATCATCCACAAGGTTTCTCTCTCCCACTGATACCACATGAGGAAACAATTAGTACTATTTTTTTCTGATGTCAGTAAATGACCTCAATATTAATCTTATCAGGCTTGCCTCTTTGGGGAGTTTATTCAGAAATCAATTCAGGTTGCATTATAAATCAAAAAGAAGAAAAAGCAATTGTTAGCTTTCTCTTCTAATGTGAACACATCGGTTAGGTAATATCCTGATTAAAGTCTCAGGATTGTTTCACAAATTATTCAATTTTTCCTTTTCAGCTATATACTTAATTTCCTAATCTGCTGAAATCATTCATTCCAATAACTGTTTCTATATGTCCTGTCTGCTCACCCACTTGTCTTCACACACGTTCTTTTTCCTCAAGATACTGGATGCATGGATCATTATCTGCATTTCTGCCTTTGTGCTTGCCACCCAATAATGGCACATCTTCTAAATCCAAATTCAGCTCTCAAATTAGGCAGTTCATTAAACATTTTAATTCGAAATTCCATTTCTTTCTTCTTCCTTTCAGCATCAGCCAATAATTGTGACTACTCTGATAACATGCATAACTTCTCTCTAATGCTAGTATTTTCTTATACACATGTAAACTCAGAACATAAAGGCCCCAACTGGCTTTTGTCAGTGTACTCAATGATAGCAAATTTTCAGCCAGGTTTCTTTTAGGAATTCATCTGAATATCCATGACCTCCATGACTCTTCCACAGCAACATGTTCTATTTCAAGACTGAAATGAGCCCAGAGTATAAGAAGACATAAACACTACATTCTCAAAATTCTCTAATTAGTTAGTAATGATCCTGTTTATACAGTGTCTGTAACCTCCATTTCTACTGAGGTCTTTTTCTCCTCAACCCCTTGATCTCTGACACATAACACATTTTACTTCCCCAAGTCATTTAAGAGAAATTCTATTTTTTATATCTTTGCATATTCCTTACCTTCTCTGAGCAATATCTAAGAATTAGATCAGCCTTTCTTGTCCTAGTCCATTTGTTAAGAACTTTTGTCCATTTCCTAAGAAAGAAATTTGTTAAGCAGCAAGTATTCTATACCATAACTTGGTTAGTAACTTGCCAGTCAATGTTACATGAGAATCCTGGAATAGCTCAGCTACTGAAATATTTTAACCCTAAGTGTACTATGACTTGATTTATGTTATAACAAGACCACATTGCAGTAAGGAGAATCTGCAGTACAGAAGTACGGAAGCACAGAAACCAATTAATAGGTTCTTTTAATAATCCAGACAGGGGCGCCTGGGTGTCTCAGTTGGTTCAGCGTGGGACTTCGCCTCAGGTCATGATCTCACACCTTGTGAGTTCAAGTGCAACGTCAGCCTCTGTGCTGACAGCTCGAAGCCTGGAGCCTGCTTCAGATTCTGTCTCCATGTCATTCTCTGCCCCTCTCCTGCTCTCTCTCTCTAATATATATAAACATTAAAAAAAAGAAAGCTGTTAAAAGATAATAATCTAGGGAATGGAGAGAGGAGGGGAGACATGATGGCGGAGAAGTAGGGAGCTCCATGCATTTCACATGCACCCATCTCTCAAACAGACCAGAAGTCATAGGACACTGAGCCACAGGCGTTTGGGAAGAGAAAGAGACAGAGTACACTGGGAAGGCAACCTTATAAGTACAAAAGTGACAACTGGGGAAGATAAAAGGGGGCCAGGACATGAGGGAGGGGAGAAGTCCCGCTCCTGGGCAGCCACAGAACATCGAGGTAAAAAGAAAGAGCAGCTAAAACTGCTTATAGAACTGTACCTGGGGAAGAGAAAAACCTTGGCTTGGAAGGAGAGTGTTTTTTGTTCTAGCTGGGGTGCTGATATTGAACTGGCTGCTCCCCATCCCAGACAGCACCAGGAAAACTGCTCTGCTGCACTCCCAGCACAAACCCTAGCAGCAAGGAGGCAGAAGCCTGAGGCTGCATTCCCTGGGCTTGAACCTGGCAGCACCAAGGCAGCCAGCCAAGGCTGCTTTCACCAGGCTTGACACCCTTAGTGCTGAGGAAGCTGATCTGATGTTGTGCTTATCTTGAGTCTGCACCGCTCCCCACTGCCCCTCCTCACCCAGCAGCAGCAGCAGCAGCAGCAGCAGCAGGGAAGCAGCAACCTGCAGGACTGTGTTTCGGGCAGTATCAATAAAGCTCGAGGACTCAGGCCTTGAAAGGAGGCCTGGCGTGGGACATAGAACACAGCCCACCTTGGCTATGTCCACAGCACAGGGGGATTTGCAAAATCTCAAAAGAGAGATTTGCAATGCTTGGTTCGAGAAGGGAGTGGGGCGCTGCCATTTTTCTCTCCACAACCACCAAAGCAGGGCCTCAGGGAGTCCCCTGCAGGACACAGTGGAGTCAAAGACCTGCCTACACCAAACCACGCCCATTCCCCCACTAGACAGCTGCTTGCTTTTTTTTTTTTTTTTTTTAACCGGAGCCAATGGCAAGACCAACCTGAATGCACTACTGTGATTGGAGGTCACTCCACTCTCTTGCACGGGGCACTTTGGTCACTGGTTTGTTTCAACAGTTACATTTAATCCATTCTCTAGATGTACATTCTACACCTCCACTGCTACCATTTTATCTCCCTCTCTGGAGTAAATCAGAATATATAGTTACTCTGAGTAACATTATCTTCCTTTCTTCCTCGTCTCAAATCATATTCCCTTCTTTCTCCCTCTGAATCAAGCCTCTTAGTCTCTCTGCCTGGTCATTTCATCGCAAATTTTGCTTTCTAAGAACCCTGTAATTTCTCTCTTTGTATATGCTCTTCCATCAGCACTGCATACACCCTGCCCTTTATTTGTAGCTCAGAATTCTGGTTTTATGCTTTTAGACTGTCCTTTGTCTTTTGAGTTTTTTTCTTTCTTCTTTCCCTTACATCTTTTTTAAAAAAATATTTTTATTTATTTCTAGGAGATAGACAGAGAGAGGGACAGCAGGAGCAGGGGAGGCTCAGAGAGAGAGGGGGACACAGTCCCTTAAATAGGCTCCAGGCTCTGAGCTGGCAGTCAGCACAGAGCCCAACGCGGGGCTCGAACCCACAAACCGCGAGATCATGACCTAAGTGAAAGTCGGACGCTTTACCGACTAAGCCATGCAGGCATCCCCCTTACGTCTTTTATTCTTTTTTATTTTTATTTTATTATTTGTCTTCCTCCTTCCTCTTTTTTTCTTTTATTGTTTTGTTTTGTTTTTGGGCCCTTCCTTTTATCTTTTACTTTTTCCCTTTTGGTTTGCGTGTTTGCTGGATTTATCTCTGCGTTTGTGTGCCTTTGTTCCCTGTGACTTTGTCTGTTTTCTTTTCCAGGGCTACCGCAAAAGACAAGCCAAAGGACGCATGGTGCAGAGTCCCAAGTACCACTACGAGTAGGGAAATAAAGTAACCAAGGTCTCAACAAGAGAAACCAAGAGATACCATTCAAAGAAAACGTTCTGAATGGACAGGCCCTGTACACGCAAAGAGCCCTCTTTAATACTGCAGCACCGACAGGTGCAGGGTGCATAACAAGCTTTTAAAACTAACAAGAGATAGAAAGCTAACTGAAACGACGAAATGGATGAACTCTCCTCAATAGAAATTCCAGGACGAAATGACAACTAAAGAACAGCCCAAAACAGATATAAGCAACATAACTAAATAAGAATTTAGAACAATAGTCACAAAATTAATCGCTAGGCTTGAAATAGGCATGGAAGACATCACAGAAACTATTGCTACAAAGACTATGGAGCTTAAAAATAGTTGTGATGAATTTCAAAATGCTAAAAATGAGATACATAATAAAATGGAGGTGTCCAGTGCACAGAATGAAGAGGGAGAAAGGAGAATAAGTGATTTAGAAGTCACAATTATAGAAAAAGAGGAAGCTGAGAAAAAGAGAGAGAAACTGATCCATGAACACGAAAGGAGAGTTCGAGAGCTCAGGGATACAATCAAATGGAACAATGTCCGTATCATAGGAATCCCAGAAGAAGAAGAGAGAGGGAAAGGCGATGAATGACTCCCTGAACAAATTATACCAGTGAACTTCCCCAATTTGGGGAAGGAAATAGACAGTAAAATCCAAAAGGCACAGAGTACCCCCTCAGACGGAACTTGGAACGATCTGCATGACATATCCTAGTGAAACTGGCAAAATATAAGGACAAAGAGAGAATTCTGAAAGCAGGTAGGGAGAAAAGGGCCCTAACATAAAAAGGGAAACCTATCAGAGTGGTGACAGACCTATCTACTGAAACTTGGCAAGCCAGAAAGGAATGGCAAGGGATCCTCAATGTGATGAACAGAAAAAATATGTAGCCAACAAGGCTCTATCCAGCAAGCCTATCATTCAGAATAGAAGGAGAGATAAAAGTCTTTCCAAATAAACAAAAATGGAAAGAATTCGTCACCACTAAACCAGCCCTACAAGAAATGCTCAGGGGAATTCTTTGAGGGAAATGTTGCAAGGAACGCAAGGTACCAGAGACACCACCACAAGCGTTCAGAACCCTACAAAGAACACAGTGACTCTAAACCCATATTTTTCACCAATAACACTGAATGTAAATGGACTAAACGCCCCAATCAAAAGACATAGGGTAGCAGAATGGATTGACAAAAGCAAAATCAATCTATTTGCTGTCTACAAGAGACTCATTTTAGATCTGAGGACACCATAAAATTGAAAGTAAGGGGATGGAGAAATATCGATCATGCTACTGGATGTCAAAAGAAAGCTGGAGTAGCCATGCTTATAGGAGACAAACGGTACTTTAAAATAAAGGCAGTAACAAGGGATGAAGAAAGGCATTATATAATAATTACAGGATCTATCTATCAGGAAGAGTTAACCATTATAAATGTCCACACACCAAATACGGAAGCAGCAAAATACATAAAACAATCACAAACAAAAACAATCTTATGGATAGGAATGTGCTAATAGCAGGGGACTTTAATATTCCACATACAGCAATGGATAGAACATTAGACAGAAAATCACTAAAGAAACAATGGACTTGAATGACACATTGGACCAGATGTATGTGACAAATATATTTAGCACTCTACATACTGAGGCCATGGAATTCACTTTCTTCTTAAGTGCGCAGGGCACATTCTCCAAAATAGATCATATACTTGGTCCTAAAGCAGCCCTCAACAAATATAAAAGAATTGAGATCATATCATGCACATTTTCAGATCACAATGCTATGAAACTTGAAATCAATCACAGGAAGAAGTCTGGAACACCTCCAAAAACATGGAGGTTAAAGAACACCTTACTCAAGAATGAATGGGTCAATCTGGCAATTAGTGAAGAAATTTAAAAATATATGGAAACAAATGAAAATGAAAATACAACAATCCAAACTCTATGGGATGTGGCATAGGCAGTCATGAGAGGAAAGTACATTTAACTCCAGGACTATTTCAAGAAATTAGAAAAAGCACAAGTGCAAAATATAACAGCACACCTAAAGGAACTAGAGGGAGAACAATAAGAGCACCCCAAACCCAGTAGGATAAGAGAAATAATAAAAATCAGGGAAGAAATAAACAATATAGAAATTACAAAAAAAAAAAAAACAAAAACAATTGAACACATCAACGAAACCAAGAGTTGGTTTTTTGAGAAAATAAATGCAATTGACAAACCTCTAGCCAGGCTTCTCCAAAGGGAAAGAGCACACTCAAATAGATAAAATCATGAATGAAAAAGGACCTATTACAACAAATCCCTCAAAAATAGAAGGAATGATCAGGGAATACAATGAAAAATTATATGCCGACAAACTAGACAACATAGAAGAATTTGACGAATTCCTAAACACACACTCACTAACAGACCCATAACTAGTGACGAAACGGAATCAGTTATGAAAAATCTCCCAGCAAATAAGAGCCCTGGGCCAGATGGCTTCCCTGGGGAATTTACTAGACGTTTAAAACATACCCATTCTTCTCAAGCTATTACAAAATATAGAAATCGAAGGAAAACTAGTGGACTCATTTTACAAAACCATAATCACTTTGATTCCCAAGCCAGACAGAGCCGTAGCAAAAAAAGAAGACTACTGGCCAATATCCTTGATAAATACAAATGCAAAAATTCTCAACAAGATATTTGCAAATCGAATCCAACAGCACATAGAAAGAATTATCCACCATGATTAAGTGGGATTCATTCCTGGATTACAGGCCTGGCTCAGTGTTTGCAAATCAATCACTATGATACATCACATTAACAAAAGAAATGACAAAAACCATATGATCCTGTCTATAGATGCAGAAAAAGCATTTGACAAGATATAGCATCCCTTCTTAATAAAGACTCTCGACAAAGTCAAGATAGAAGGAGCTTAATTAAACATGATAAAAGCCATCTATGAGAAGCCCTCAGCTAACATCATCCTCAACGGGGAAAAATTGAGAGCTTTCCCCCTGAAATCAGGAACACGACAGGGATATCCAGTCTCACCACTGTTGTTTAACACAGTGCTGGAAGTCCTAGCATCAGCTATCAGACCATAAAAGGAAATAAAAGGCATCAGACTTGGCAAAGAAGAAGTCAAATTTTCACTTTTTGCAGACCACATGATACTCTACATAGAAAACCCGACAGGGTCCACTAGAAGCCTACTAGAACTGATCCATGAATTCAGCAAAGCCGCAGGGTACAAAAATCAACATACAGAAATCAGTTGCATTTTTAAACACCAATAATGAAGCAACAGAAAGAGACATCAAGAAACTGATCCCATTCAGAATTACACACACACACACAAACATGAAATACCTAGGAATAACCCTAACCAAAAATATAGGAGATCCATACGAAGAAAACAATAGCAAACTTATGAGAGAAACTGAAGAAGACAAAAAGAAATGGAAAAATATTCCATGCTCATGGGTCGGAAGAATAAATATTGTTAAAATGTCATTACTACCCAAAGCTATCTACACATTCAATACAATCCCAATGAAAATTGCATGCATTCTTAAAGCTAGAACAAACTATCCTAAAATTTGTATGGAACCACTAAAGACCCTGAATAGCCAAAGTAATATTGAAGAAGAAAACCAAAACGGAAGGCATCAACATCCCTGACTTTAGCTCCTACTACAAAGCTGTAGTCATCAAGACAGTATGGTATTGGCACAAAAACAGACACATAGACCAATGGAATAGGACTGAGAACTCAGATTTGGACCCAAAAATGTACAGCCAACTAATCTTGACAAAGCAGGAAAGAGTATCAAATGGAAAAAAGACAGTCTCTTTAACAGATGGTGCTGAGAGAACTGGACACCAACATGCAGAAGAATGAAACTAGATAATTTTCTCACACCATACACATAATAAACTCAAAATGGATAAAGAACCTGAACGTGAGACAGGAAACCATCAAAACATTAGAGGAGAAAGACGGAAACAACCTCATTAACCTCAACCGCAGCAATTTCTTACTTAACACCTCCCCAAAGGCAAGGAAATCAAGAGCAAAAATGAACTATTGGGACCTCATCAAGATTAAAAGCTTCTCCAGGGCAAAGGAAACAGTCCATAAAACTAACAGGCAACCGATGGAATGGGAAAAGATAGTTGCAAATGACATACCAAATAAAGGGCTAGTATCCAAAATCTGTAAGGAACTCACCAAACTCCCCACCCAAATAATCCAGTGAAGAAATGGGCAGAAGACATGAACAGACACTTCTCCTAAGAGGACATCCAGATGCCAACAGATACATGAAATGATTCTCAGCGTTCCTCATCATCAGGGAAACCCAGATCAAAACCACACTGAGATACCACCTCACGCCAGTCAGAGTGGCTAAAAGGAACACATCAGGAGACTCTAGATGCTGGCGAGGATGTGGAGAAACGGGCACCCTCCTACACTATTGGTAGGAATGTAAACTGGTGCCAGCCCTCTGGAAAACAGTGTGGAGGTTCCTCAAAAAATTAATAATAGAACTCCCCTAGGACCCAGCAGTAGCACTGCTGGGAATTTACCCAAGGGATACAGAAATGTTGATGCATAGGGGCACATGTACCCCAATGTTCATAGCAGCACTCTCGACAATAGCCAAAACATGGAAAGAACCTAAGTGTCCATCAACTGATGAATGGATCATGAAGATGTGGTATATTTATACAGTGGAATACTACTTGGTGATGAGAACGAATGAAATCTGGCCATGTGTAGCAACACGGATGAAACTTGAAGGTGTTATACTGAGCGAAATAAGTCAGGCAGAGAAGGACAAATACCATATGTTTGCACATATAGGTGGATTAGGAGGAAGATAACAGATGACCTTGAGCGAGAAGAGTGGGAAAAATACTTGGGGAGAGGGAGGGAGACCCACCATGAGAGACCCTTGAATGCTAGAACAAACTGAGGGGTGACTGGGGTGGCGGAGAGGAGAAAGGGGGTGATGGGCATGGGGGAGGGCACTTGTTGGGATGAGCACTGGGTGTTATATGGAAACCTACTTGACAATAAACTAAGAAAAAAATAAATAGAAAAAATAAAATGGGAGAGAGATAACGCAAGGGGCGGGATGTGAACGTACATGATGACATTGTACTCCAACCTTATAAATGGTTAAAATGCTCTAAACAAAAAAAATAATAATCCAGATGAGAAAAGATTGTGTTCTGGATGAAAATGATAGCAGTAGAGGTTTTAAGAAGTGATTAGATTCTGGATATATTTTAAGTGTCATAACAAGAGTTCTAATGGAATATGCAATTACTGAAATGAGAAAGAGGGAAAAGTTTGGAACAGGATCAAGAGTTATATTGGATATTTTGAAATGAAGATTGTTTTTAAAAATCCAAGTGAAAATTAATACCAACTTTAGCTATTTGATTTTAGGCTTCAGGGAAGAGTCAAAGCTAAAGATATAAACTTATGGGTAGAGATGGTGGTTAAAGCCCTGAGACTAGATGAGATCATTAAGGGAGTAAGAATAGATGGAGAAAAGTTCCAAGGAATGGGGCCTAGAACATTCCAGCAATTACAAATCACAGAGATAAAGAGGAACTGGTAAAGAAGAGTACTAATGAGTGACTAAAGAAGAAAATAGGATAGACCTGTACCTTGGAAGTCAGATGAATAAATTATTCTATGGAGGAAGGAATGACCAACTGTGACAAATACTGCTAAAAAGGCAAATATGAGGGCTGAGAATTAACCACCAAGTTTGGCAATTCATTGATTACTAGTAACAATGATAAATCATTTCAGTAAAGAGATGAATAGTAAAGCCTGATTAGAATGGGTTCAGAAGATAAGCTGTCCAGAATCTATCTCCAACCTACTAGTATCCCAGTTTGGAGAAAACATCTCTCCCCCATTGTAGGTAGGATCAGCAGAAGAGTAACTGTTAGCTTCACCTCTCACTCCTTGCCTTTCACTATGAATACCCAGGGATCTGGGTCCTTCTTTTATCAGCCTTCTGATTCAGCCAGGGAGCAGTCATATGACAAGTTCAGCCAATCAGATGTTCTATTAGGAGCTGCAGTTTGCATATAAAAAAAAAAAAAAAAAGAAAATAGAAGGTAACAAATGTGACAGAAATAGTGGTGGCAGCAGCAGTGCCCTAAGGAAGGGATTTCTGCTATGACACAGTGTTATTATGGTTGCTGGAGCTTCTTCAATTTTTTGCAAACTTTTTGCAAACTTGATTTCAAAGCCTTACTTCAATTATGTAAGTCTCTGATGTCTTTCACAAATATCTCCTTTAGTTTAACGTACCAGAGTGTGTTTGTGTTCCTTACAGCTCAGAACCCCAGCTATACAGTAATACAGTGTCACCAGAAAGCCAGGCCACTAGCTATAGTATTAAAGAGTTGGCAGCGTAGGGGCACCTGGGTGGCTCTGTTGGTTAAGAGTCTGACTTCGGCTAGGTCATAATCTCACGGTTCGTGGGTTCGAGCCCTGCATTAGGCTCTATGCTGATGGCTCAGAGCCTGAAGCCTACTTCGAATTCTGTGTCTGCTTCCCACTCCCTCAAAAATAAATAAACATTGAAAATAGAGAGTTGGCACGGTAGATCATATGTTAGATAATTAGGCCTGAGCTTTCCATCCTTAAGAGGCCAAGGGGTCAGGAAGACTTTTTTCCCTTAAAGTTTTTGGTGAAACAGCAGCAGAATCAGCTCAGTACCAAGGGCATTATCTACCATTCAATTTGATAAACATGGATCATACCATGTACCTGATAACCCAAGTAAAAAGAAGAAATAATACCAGTGATGGGTAGACTTTGATGGCAATAGTTGGGAAAGAACATGATCAGTGCCCAAATGTATGCCCAAACAGGACTTTCTCATCTGTCTCATCTATTCCTTTTCAACAATGTTCTTTGACATTTTAAATTCTCCTGATAGAGTCAGATTCACAGTTGATTCTTTAAAAGAAAAAAAAAAAAGGGGAAGAAAAACTGTCCCCTGAAGATCAATCAGAAATGAAGTCGCTCTGAAATAGTAGTGTCAATCAGTGGGGAAGGATAATGAATTTACATGAGAGTTTTCAAGGCCATATTATAGGTTTATTGTAGACTAAACCTATGGTTTAAACTATGGGACTATATATCTCTGTATAGAACAGTTCTCAAATCTGGGGTCCATACCCAATGACTCTAACTTAGTAAGTCTATGCTATAAACTCTATGCTCCCTGAAGGCAGTTCTCAGCACAATGCCTGACCTATGGTAGATATTCAAAAACTATTTTGGTGAATAAATAAATTAATTCACTTTTTCAAACTTCTCCAGGAAAATATAGAGAATTTTGCATTAAAATTTGGGGTGCCATGGAATACTACATGGCAATGAGAAACAATGAAATCTGGCCATGTGTAGCAACATGGATGGACCTTGAGGGTGTTATGCTGAGCGAAATAAGTCAGGCAGAGAGGGACAAATATCATATGTTTGCACGTATAGGAGGATTAGGAGGAACTTGATGGAGGAACAAGGGGGAGAAGAAGGGCGGAAATGGTGGGGGAAAGGGAGAGAGGCAAACCATGAGAGACTCTTGAATGCTGACAAAAACTGAGGACTGATGGATGTGGGGGAGAGGGAGGATGGGCATGGAGGAGGACACTTGTGGGGATGAGCACTGAGTGTTATGTGGAAACTAATTTGACAACAAACTATTTGTAAAAAAAGAAAAAAGAAATAAATAAAATAAAATTTGGGGTGCCATCATTTCTTAATTCTTTGAGAAAATTTATTTCTTAGCACTTGACAATGGCTCAGAGTAAGTCATAGTTTGGACTTTGTTGACATGAACAAGATAACTGATTACTTTATCCTCGCCTAAGACAAAAGAGAAGTATCTTTAAAATCCGAAGAAACTCTTCTTCTGTACCATGTGTGAACCAGCACATATAGAGGACAGCTTTGCTTTAGAGTAGTTATAATAGACATCACTTTTTGAATGCTTACTATTTACCAGGAACTGTTCTAAGTACTTTACACAGTATCTGATGATCTGTGTTAAATGATCATCAAATGTTAAGAGGAAAAATACAGATAGGGAAAAATATGAGGGATAAAAATAATTCTTATAATAGAAATAATCATAATAATAATGCTAGGCATTTACCATGTGCAAAGAACCACTGTGTTTTTGCATAAATTATTCATCTCATGTAATCCTCAGAACAATGTAGGAACTATTATTATTCCAACTTTAGAGAGGAATAACACTTTGAGAGGTTGAGTGCCTTAACACAAAAGCATACACCTAGAGAGTGCTGGAATCGGGACTCAAGCTACGTCTGTATCACTACAAAGCCTAAACACTTACTCTTTCTGCTACATTGCATCCTTTATAGATAGCTGTTTGTCCTGAATCTGACTTGGTCAATTCAAATAGGACAATATGTGGCAAATAACTTTACAAACAGAACAATGCTATAAAGTTATAAGTATTTATTGTCATCATTCATTTCTATTTTGAGCATTTAGTGCATTCTTTTTTAGATGCTAGGAATGGTGTGGGATGCTGAGGATAAATCTGTAAGCAAATCATGGCTTCTAACCTTAAGGAGATCACAGTCTAGTGGAAGAAGCAGAGATATAAACAAATAATTACAATTAAATAAAGGAGGCAAAGTGGGAGACATGCATAGACTATTACGGTATTACTGAACCACAAAAAAGAGGTATTAACCTACTCTGGAAGTGATGAGGGCAGAAAGGGCCTATTTCATAAAGAAGATAGATCTAGGCTGAATCTTAAAGATATGCCCAGTTATACAGGCCAAGAAGTTATAGGGAGATAAAGGCATTCTAGATAAAGTAAATAGTATAGATAAAGTATAAAAGTAAAAACTGCCAAGGTATAGGGAAGAAATGAACACTTCCAAGGTAAGTTTGGAAAAGTATGCAGGATAAAATATAGGAGGGCCTTAAATGCAATATTAGGTAAGTTGAGTTTTATTCAGTATGTAATGGGAAGGTTTTACATAGGTTTAACCATAGGAGTAACAAGGTCAGATTTCATTATACAAGGTCTCGCAGGTGGCAGTATGGAGATAAAATGAGATAGCATTAGTAGGGATAAAGTAGAAAGGACAAATTCAAGGAATATTTAGGAGAAAAAGTCAATTGGACATAGTGATTTATTAGAAAAAAAAAATGACTTTTCAATTGGGTAAAGCAATAGAGGCATCAAAAGAAGGAATGGGTTTAGGAGGAAACGATGAATTCCATTTTAGGCATAAGGAGTTTGAATTGCCTGTAGACACCTAGCTGGAGATGCTGGCAGGCCACTGAATATATAATCCTGACATTTTAAGGAGATGTTGGAACTGAAAATATAGATCTGGGAATCATCAGCACATAGGTGATAAGTGGATGGCATTGCCCAGTGAGCGTGTTGACCTTTGCAAGAGTAGTTTTCATGGATAATGACAGCAGAAGTCAGATTATAGTGGACTCAAGAGGGACTTGATATGTAAAAGTGGAGACAAGGAATGTAATCTATTTAACAAATTAGGATGAGAAGAAAAAAATAGGAAGGAGTGGGACTATTGAAATGAAGGAAAGGATTTTGTTGGTAGAATAAAAGAAAGTGCAACATGTCAATTGTTTCTTGTAATCACATTCAAGGTCACTACTGAGATAGCAGCTTTATTAAAAATAAACAAGTCAAATCTCTGGTAGTGGATAATAAGAAGGAAGTGTAATCAATTTCTGAGAAATTTAGCAATGATGATTTTGAAAAATTAAGTTGACAGAGAGGGATTATTTAAGAATAAGGCAAATAAATTGGTGATCCACATATTGGTATTTTTGGATTGTTAATAAATGTTGAACAAAAAGGAGTTCAATAATTCAACATCACATTAAGCCAAATAATATTTTAAAGCTGTCTGGAGCTGCCCATAAATTGAATTGTGCAGCATGTGATTGACTTCCTGCCAAGAACATTTGCTTGTTCCAACTTAGTCTGCTTTATCTAGATACAGTAATTATTTCATTTTGGCAAAGATGCTTGTTTGAAATTAACACTGACCCCTACATTTTACCCCCCGCTGAGCTCTCCTCATCTTCCATTGTCTGTCTAAGTCTGTTTATATCAAGGTCTCTATAGTAAAAGAATTTCAGAAAACATTTGTCTCTAGAGGGTAGCCACAGTACTAGTCACAATGGGTACCCAAAAATCAAAGGGTCATTCAGCCAAGCATGGGATCCACCTGCAAACAGTCTCTGAGCAGGTATTGACTGCTGCCCTTTCCGGCCCCACCCAAGATTCTGGGCCTAATCACATCAGGTCATGTAAATAAGGCAGGCAGTGTTAGAGTGAGTTTGGCAAGCCACAGCAACTTGATTTAGTCCTGATAATTTGTTGTAACAACTTAGGTGTTACTTCTGCCTCCATCCTTTGAACTCATGGAGGCACATTCCAGATAAAAGTACAGCTTCACTGCTTAGGGAACTACTTTTTAGTGGTCACAAAGTCTCAAAACCCTAAAGGTAGCAAATGGCACTCGCTGGTGCCAAGCCCTCTCTCCCCAGCCATGCATTGTATTTTGTCACCTGAGCCCAGAACGGTGCTACTGGTACTCAGTCTCACAAAGACCCTTCTAAAAAACAACTCCTTCAGCTTCTGTCTGTAGTCTTTAAGTCCACAGGGGCAAAGAAAGCCAGTCCATAGTGTCATTAAGGGTAAGAGACACCATACTAGCGTTAGTTACCATGTTTTGAGGCACCTACTATATGTCTGGCACTGTTTTAAATGCTTTATACATATTGGTACTTTTAATCTTTTCTACAACTCAATGAAGCTAGTATTTATTATTATCCCCACTTTACATGTAAGGCAACAGAGGCACAGAAAGGCTAAGTAATTTGCCGAAGTTTACTCAGCAAGTAAATGGTGAAGCCAATATTCAAATCCAGGCTGCTCAAATGCAGAGCCCATGATCTTTGCCACAGTGCTCTATTGCCTTTCTAAACATAATGTCCTCACTATTACCCTTCTCTATCTCTGACTCTAGTCACCTAAGCAGAGAAGTTTATTGATCTTGGGTCTCCTTCCTGCTATGCACTTTAGATAATGCACTGTGAAACCATGTGGGTCACTGATTCAGCATATGGTCAGATCATTTATCCAAAATCAGGCTGAGCTAGGATCCCCTACTATACTAATTGAGACCATGTAAATGAAGCACCCCAAAAGAATGTTTAGTATATAGCAGGCTTTCAAAAATATTTGTTTGCTAGATTATTAAAAACAAGAAGAACTTTCTAGTGCCCAAGCAAACCAAAAGAGAAAACAGTTAATCAGCCCAGAATAAAGGCTTCAAGGAGGTGGGAGGAAAGGGACAACTAGGTCACTTTAGGCACCCCTCCCCCCTTACTCCACTTTCAACTGCCCCCTGTTCCATCTACACACAGATAATACTACCGATAAAAGCCATCTGAGCCTCTTCCAGGTTTGAAATTCAATCTATGTTCCCTTAAGAAGCATTAACAGAATAACAAAGGTAGATACAAAAAGAAGGTGGGGAGTGGGAAGGAAATGACACAATCAGTAACAAATACTGTTTTGTCATACAAAGCAAGCCTCCACCACTACTCTCTCATAGAGTTAAAATAATTAAACCTCAGCTTTATTAATCATTTACATCTTACTGCAAATGATCCTTTCCAAAAGGAGGGCTAGCTACTAGTTGGTTCCCCTGGGAAGTGGGAGATATTTCAAAAGCCTGATGATCTATGGTTGGAAAAGACAGCAACAAAAGCAGTCTTCCCAGACTTCATAATCTCATAGTGTTCTTGATACACAATTGCCTTCTGTCAGAGGCAGGGCTAGCTTCTCCATTAGGCACAATAGGCACAGTGCCTAAGGCCCAAAAACCTGCTTTGCTTTCTTTCAGAATAAAAAGAAAAACATAAACTTTGAGGTAGAAGAAAAAGTTTTAACATATAACATAAATATATTCATCTTGATTCCAATATAGTCATGGGATATAATTTTTAATATTTCTTCTGGAAGAAGAGGTCCATGAAGGCAAAAGTGCATAGGATCCACAAAACTCATAATGTGGCACTGGTACAAGGCTGTATTTCTAGGGAAGCAGACACTGAGAGTTTAGGATTCAGGATGTTTTTAAAGAAGTGCCTGTGGTAGCAACACTTCTAAAAGAAATGAAATTGAAAGGAACCGGGAGGAAGCTGAGTTGCAAGGCAGGCTCAAGGACAGCTAGGCTGGTTCCACAGGGAACTCTGGAGCTAGAATGGCCCTTCAGAGTTGTTCCAAGTTGGACTGAGATGGCAGGCATTTTTATTCCCACATCCACAATGGGATATGGATGATCTGGGAAGGAGTGCGACTTGGGGTGAGGTGACCCTCTGCATCTGGGTAACCTTACTCCCAGTAACAGAGCAGTGTGTCCTTAGTTGAAGGAAGATCTAGGCAGTGGCTGAGAGCTTCCACTACACCTCTTACACTCACCCTAGGGGAAGAGTCTTCTGCGGTAAGAAATCAGCATCACCTCTGCTGGCTGAAAACAGGGCCTAGTGGCATTATAGCCGTACTTCCTTCCAATCTGTTAAGAACAGCCACATGAAAGACATCAGAAATTAAATCAAATACATTATGTAGTGCACTTAGTTTTATCTCAGTCGACAGCCCTTGGGTTATTTTTATCACCTTTTAAAAAGAAAATTCGGCTCTCCCTGGCCATCCTTTCAATTTGTCAAGTTTCAATTCTGAAATCTATATATCCATATAAAATTTACACCCCTCCAAGCATATTTTTATCCCCCCATAAAATTTATGTCAGCAATGTTTTGCCAATATAGCTACCATAAAAGTTTTGTTTTGATTGAGAGAGTGAGCTCTATATGTTGTATATAATGATTTCCTTGGCTCAGGACAGCCTATAAGTTACAGGATAGTGTGTGGCTGTCTTATGCACAAATTTATTAACATAAATGTGTTCATTTTCTGATTAGGTAAGAAATAGGTCAGGTACCATCTTATCTATGGTGCCTTTATCACATCTATTTTGCATAGGTAGCAAAACCTTAAGAAGGAAACAAAATCAGCATCAACTCAAACAAAAGAGTTGGCTAAATAAAATCTGTCTGAGGAAGGGAAAAAGATAGAAGCAGAAGAGGGGTTACATTTGGGAGTCTGGACAAAGGTGGAGTTTTTAGGAAACATTACCTATTGATTTCTCATTGCAGGTGGTGGAGGGATGATCTCTTGCTAGATGTTTTTAAAAGTTACTATTATTATCACCATTATTCCAGGGAAGAAACAATAAGATAGAAATGACTATTTTCTCCTATAGTGAATTACCTGTCACTTCTTGCTTCACTCTGCTCCTCCTTAGATTTCATTATTTGGAGATAACTTATGAAAAGCAACTTCAAAGTCTGTATATTACCATGCTCATTCTCTCAAGTATTCCACTTAATGGGTTTTGCATGTTCTGAATTTCAGATTATGGAATCATAGGCAAACTCCATAATCTGGCTCTAGCAATTAACAGACACAGATTTGATTATACAATCCTGAACTGCTAAGGAAAGCTTTTATTCATCCTATACACCCATAATTGCCCGATCTTTCCTTTGCAGCTGCCTGCCTCTCAGCGACCCAGTTGGGTTTCACTTTGCAGACTACTAACTCCTAATCAAAAACCCTAGCATTTGTGATAGAGAAAACATCCATCCAGTACTACAACAAAATGCGAAGACCAATCCTTTCCTGTCATAAAAATGGCCCAAAGGCAAAGTCTTATTTCTACCGTACAAAGGTCCCCGTCTATACATTGTGTGGCCTACTTATTGTATATTAATGAAATCCACTATAAGAAAACACAAATTTGTAAAGCACTGCGGGTATATGATATGGGTGGAGATAGGTAAGAAGGTAGAAACTGACAGCAAAGTGTAAAATCATGTATTTGCTTTAAACAAAGGTTTACACAAACACTCTATAACACTCATACCTGATATATTTAAGTGCACCTATACGTCTTGATAAGGTGACTTACAACCTTCTGCCTGAGCATTACATTTCCTTTATATCTCTTTAGTTTCACCAATACAATTCCCATCTTAGATCATGGTAGAATAGACTGTATATACTTGTTCTTGATAAGAGTACATTACTTATCAAAAGAAGGAATTAAAAAATATGTATTGAATACCTACTATAAATGTACTGTAAAATGTAATGAGGGGTGCCTAGGTAGGACACTCAATAAAGCATCTGACTTTGGCTCAGGTCATGATCTCATGGTTACTGAATTTGAGCCCCGCGTTGGGCTCTGTGCTGACTGCTCAGACCCTGGAGCCTGCTTCAAAGTCTGCGTCTCCCTCTCTCTCTGCCCTTTCTCTGCTCATGCTTCACTCGCTCTCTCCCTCTCTCTGTCACTCCCTCTCTCTCTCCAAAATACATAAACATTAAAAAAATTAAATGTATTGAATACCTACTATAAAATGGTGCATAAATGGGTAGCTAAAAGTGAGAGAGAATATATGTGAAAACACTTAACACAGGGCCTGGTACTCAATACATGTTGTTTTAATGAAGTTTACCTTTTAGTGCAAAATATATTAGAATATACTTGACAGAAGATATAATCAGAACCTCAAGTTTGATTCCTAAGATGAATATTTTCTCCAAAATATTACCAAATAAATAAGTAAAACCACAGAGCTTGCTGTGTGAGCATGAGTAATCTATTTGACCAGTAGCTCAATTAAATTGAAGAAGATGAAATAATCAAATTACGAACACTAGAGTGACTGAAAACAATACTGCTGCAAGCAAGCATGCATGCATACACATACACACACACACACACACACACACACACACACACACACACACACGTCAATTAAAAAATAGGATAGGATTACCACCATGAATGTGGATTTAGAATGCAACAAACATTGTTTTTCTTCTTAAGAAAAATAGAGGTCTTAATCTAGATCTTACATCTATATTCAGTTCCCCATATACTCTTGGAGGACACTGATTATACAGTGCAAGTAGTGGTCATCAATTGTGGAATGAAAATAGAAAATTAATGAAAAGTACTAGTGTTCTCTTTTCTCGAATTAGTTGTGGTTTCTGGAAAGAATAGACATTTTAGAGAAAGTGGAGCAAGGTGCAGCCACCCCAATATTCCAATTGGAAGATCACTAACAACTTGTTACGAACAGTCATTTTCTGACATTTGGAGTTTCTCAGACTGTACAAATCGTGTATGTTAATCCAAAGATATGGATTTTCTACAGTATTTATTAAAATTTTATGATAATATAACAATGTTGAGACACCATAGCCTATGGTCAGGTACTAAAATATCAAACAAGAGACAGATTTTTATGTCTCCTGATTCACTACACTAATATTTTCATGAACTGAAGATAATGTTAGATAGTTCCTTCCCTAGCTGTAAAACTGGAAAGATTGAGGAGATAAACATGATGCCTGACCTTGACATTTCTAAGAGTAAGTGAAGTTTAAAGCTTGCCAAAAGATTGACAGTTCCTCTTCAAATTAATTTCCAAAAATATTAAATTATGTCTTATGCACAAGCACATTCAATTTTATTTTTGCAATATCATAGAAATTATTATGCAAGGTGTTAGAGTTTTTAGGGGGGAAAACATTTCAATCTTTATTCTGAAGTTGGATTCTGTACCCCAAGGATACCTTCTTTTGAAATATCTTTCCAGTTACAGAGGTCTTAAAGGCTTCATTAATAAGTCTCCTTTAAAAGCATAAACCATTTTCCTCTGGCTTTGAATCTAGTAGGTTCTCAAAAAATATTGTTGAAGTGTGCTGTGACTTTGTCTTCTTTTGAAGATTCATTACATGGAGAAACAGGTAAGATGACATCTTGACTCCAAAAATTAGAGATTAAGAAACTTTGACATAGATTTCCTTCTACACAGTTCAGTGGAAGAAGCAAGCTCACCATGGAAGAAGCCATTCTGGAGCTAGCAATTTCTACATCAGTACCAGTATTGGTGAGCCAAAAGATGCTCAATGACATTGCTCCAGGACTGAGACCTAAAGCCAAACTGGAAGAAAGGAACATAGGCCTCTGGGATGGGGATGAGAGAGATCTGAAATAAACTAAAATTTATCTTTTGCCTTATTGTTATCTTTGTTTTTTTTTTCTTATTGTTATCTTTGAACCACTACATCAAAATCACCTGCGGAGTAACTACAAAAAAAAAAAAAAAAAGATTCCTGACCTGTCACCCAAATCTATCGAACCAGATTCTCAACTATGGGAATACTATGAAAACTGCTGTTTTGAGCAATCACCCCCAAGTGATTATTATGAATAGTAAAGTTTCAGAACCACAAAACGGATACATCTATAAGTAGACCAAAATCCCAAGGTATGGATCTCCCAAGGACTCTTTGAATATGAAAAGGACTTTACCCAGCTATGTACTTTCCCATAAAGCAAAACCTGAAAATAGTAGCAAAAACAGTAGAAATATACTTGAGTAAATGCACAGGGCTTTGGAAAGAAACTTCAATACCACAGGTTTCCTTCTCCCTATCCAAAGGGCTTAAATATTGCCCAATGTATTTTCAAATGCTTCTGTGCTTTTTGTCAGAGAAGCTCAGGACTGTGACTGAAAGTAGCCACTGCCATGGCCCTGGTCACACCCACTCCCTTAGTGGTCACTTCTGAAAGCTTCATGGGATACTGGAAAGTAGGGGTTTAGAGTCATATATAATTTCTAGTTAACTACAAATTAGGCAGAATTTAGATTTAACCTCCAATGTGGAAAATCGCTCTAGAAAAAGATTACTTTCCTATATCTGGAAAACATCTAGACGGGTTAAGAGCTGACTTCCTCACTAATGATTTTCTCTCTTCATTGAGACTCCTACTCCTCTCCTTAGCCCAGAATATCAGGGCTCCCTCAAGAAAGAAGCCAAACTACACATGGTGAGGAGTCTCAAATATCACTACGAGTAGGGAAATAAAATAACAAAAGTCTCAACAAGAGAGACCAAGAGACACTATTGAAAGAACACTGCCCAAATGGACAGGCCCTGGACAGTCAATGAATGTTCTTTAATATAGCAGTATTCACAGGTGCACAGTGCATAACAAGCATTTAAAACTAACAAGAGACAGAAAGCTAGTAAAAATGACAAAACAGAAGAATTCTCTTCTAAAGAAATTCGAGGAAGAAATGAGAGCTAAAGAACTGCTCAAAACAGATATAAGCAACATAACTAAACAAAACTTGGAATAATAGTCATAAAATTAATCACTGGGCTTGAAAAAGGCATGGAAGACATCAGAGAAGCTATTGCTACAAAGACTATGGAGCTTAAAAATACTTGTGATGAATTAAAAAATGCTATAAATGAGGTGTATAATAAAATGGAGGCGTCCAATGCACGGATTGAAGAGGCAGAGAGGAGAATAGGTGAATGAGAAGACACAATTATAGAAAAAGAAGAAGCTGAGAAAAAGAGAGATAAACTGATCCAGGAACACAAAAGGAGAGCTCAAGAGCTGAGTGATACAATCAAATGGAACAATATCCGTACCATAGGAATTCCAGAAGAGGAAGAGAGAAGGAAAGGCGATGAATGACTCCCTGAACAAATTATACCAGTGAACTTCCCCAATTTGGGGAAGGAAACACAGATTTAAATCCAAGAGGCACAGAGAACACCCCTCCGACATAACTTGAATCAATCTTCTGCACAACATATTGCAATGAAACTGGCAAAATAGAAGGACAAAGAGAATTCTGAAAGCAACTAGAGATAAAAGGGCCTGAACATACAAAGAAAACTATCAGAGTAGGTACACACCTATCTACTGAAACTTGGCAAGCCAGAAAGGAATGGCAAGAGATCCTCAATGTGATGAACAGAAAAAATATGTAGCCAACAAGGCTCTATCCAGCAAGCCTATCATTCAGAATAGAAGGAGAGATAAAAGTCTTTCCAAATAAACAAAAATGGAAAGAATTCGTCACCACTAAACCAGCCCTACAAAAAATGCTCAGGGGAATTCTTTGAGGGAAATGTTGCAAGGAACGCAAGGTACCAGAGACACCACCACAAGCGTTCAGAACCCTACAAAGAACACAGTGACTCTAAACCCATATTTTTCACCAATAACACTGAATGTAAATGGACTAAACGCCCCAATCAAAAGACATAGGGTAGCAGAATGGATTGACAAAAGCAAAATCAATCTATTTGCTGTCTACAAGAGACTCATTTTAGATCTGAGGACACCATAAAATTGAAAGTAAGGGGATGGAGAAATACCGGTCATGTTACTGGACGTCAAAAGAAAGCTGGAGTAGCCATGCTTATAGGAGACAAACGGTACTTTAAAATAAAGGCAGTAACAAGGGATGAAGAAAGGCATTATATAATAATTACAGGATCTATCCATCAGGAAGAGCTAACCATTATAAATGTCCACACACCAAATACGGAAGCAGCAAAATACATAAAACAATTAATCACAAACAAAAACAATCTTATGGATAGGAATGTGCTAATAGCAGGGGACTTTAATACTCCACTTACAGCAATGGATAGTACACTAGACAGAAAATCACTAAAGAAACAATGGACTTGAATGACACATTGGACCAGATGGGTTTGACAGATATATTTAGAACTCTATATCCTGAGGCCACGGAATTCACTTTCTTAACTGCGCATGGCACATTCTCCAAGATAGATCATATACTTGGTCCTAAAGCAGCCCTCAATAAATATAAAGGAATTGAGATCATAGCATGCACATTTTCAGATCACAATGCTATGAAACTTGAAATCAATTACAGGAAGAAGTCTGGAACACCTCCAAAAACATGGAGGCTAAAGAATACCCTACTCAAGAACGAATGGGTCAATCAGGCAATTAGTGAAAAAATTTAAAAATATATGGAAACAAATGAAAACAAAAATACAACAATCCAAACTCTATGGGATGTGGCAAAGGCAGTCCTGAGAGGAACCTACATTACACTCCAGGTCTATTTCACGAAATTAGAAAAAGCACAAATGCAAAATCTAACAGCGCACCTAAAGGAACTAGGGGAGCAACAAGAACATCTGAAACCTAGTAGGAGAAGAGGAATAAGAAAAAAACTCAGGGCAGAAATAAACAATATACAATCCAAAAACACAGTTGAACACATCAATGAAACCAAGAGTTAGCTTTTTGAAAAAAAAAGCAAAATTGATAAACCTCTAGCCAGGCTTCTCAAAAAAAAGAGAGAGAGCACCCAAATAGACAAAATAATGAGTTAAAATGGATTTATCAAAAACAATCCCTCAGAGATTCAAGTAATTATCAGGGAATACTATGAAAAATTATATGCCAACAAATTGGACAACCTAGAACAAATGAACAAATTCCTAAACACACACTCACTACCAAAACTCAAATGGAAAGAGATAGAGAACCTGAAAAGACCCATAAGTAGTGAAGAAATTGAATCAGTTATCAAAAATCTCCCAACAAATAAGAGCTCTGGGCCAGATGGCTTCCCTGGGGAATTCTACCAGACATTTAAATCAGAGTTAATACCCATTCTTCTCAAGCTATTCCAAGAAATAGAAATGGAAGGAAAACTTCTGGAATCATTCTATGAAGCTAGCATCATTTTGATTCCCAAGCCAGACATGGAACCACCAAGAAAAGAACTACAGGCCAATATCCTTGATGAATACGGATGCAAAAATCCTCAACAAGATACTTGCAAATCGAATTCAATAGCACATAAAAATAATTATCCACCATGATCAATTGGGATTCATTCCTGGGTAGCAGGGGTGGTTCAATATTTGCAAATCAATCAATGTGATACATCATATCAATAAAAGAAAAGATAAAAACCATGTGATCCTGCCAATAGATGCAGAAACAGCATTTGACAAACCACAGCATCCTATCTTAATCAAGACTCTCAAGAAAGTCGGTATAGAAGGAACTTGGTTAAATATCGTAAAGGCCATCTATGAGAAGCCTTCAGCTAACATCCTCAAAGAGGAAAAACTGAGAGCTTTTCCCCTGAGATCAGGAACACGACAGGGATGTCCACTCTTACCACTCTTGTTTAACATAGTGCTGGAAGTCCTAGCATCACCAATCAGACAACAAAAGGAAATAAATGGCATCAGAAATGGCAAAGAAGTAGTCAAACTTTCACTTTTCACAGATGACATGATATTCTACATGCAAAACCCAACAGACTCCCCCAGAAGCCGACTAGAACTGATCCATGAATTCAGCAAAGTCGCAGAAGGACAAAATCAACGTACAGAAATCGGTCCCATTTTTCCACAATAATAAAGCTACAGAAAGAGAAATTAAGAAACTGATCCCATTCACAATTGCACAAAAAAAACCCTAAAATACCTAGGATTAATCCTAACCAAAGATATAAGAGATCTGTATGATGAAAACTATAGAAAACTTATGAAGGAAGTTGAAGAAGACATGAAGAAATGGGAAAACATTCCATGTTCATGGATCGGAATAAATATTGTTAAAATGTCATTACTACCCAAAGCAATCTACACATTAAAAGCAACCCAAATCTGAATTGTACCAGCATCCTTCTCAAAGCTAGAAAAAACTATCCTAAAATTTGTATGAAACCACAAAAGACCACAAATAGCCAAAGTAATACTGAAGAAGAAAACCAAAACGGGAGGCACCACCATCCCAGACTTTAGCCTCTGCTACAAAGCTGTCATCATCAAGACATTATGGTATTGGCACAAAAACAGACACATAGAACAATGGAATAGGACTGAGAACTCAGAATTGGACCCACAAATGTATGGCCAACTAATCTTTGACTAGCAGGAAAGAGTATCCAATGGAAAAAAGACAGCCTGTTTAACAGATGGTGCTGGGAAAACTGGACAACAACATGCAGAAGAATGAAACTAGATCACTTTCTCACACCATACACAAAAATAAAGTCAAAATGGATAAAGGACCTGAAGGTGAGACAGGAAACCATCAAAAGCCTAGAGGAGAAAGCAGGAAACAACCTCCTTGACCTCCACTGCAGCAATTTCTTACTTGACACATCCCCAAAGGCAAGGGAATCAAGAGAGAAATTAAACTACTGGGACTTCATCAGGATCAAAAGCTTCTGCACAACAAAGCAAACAATAAAACTAATAGGCAATTGATGCGATGGGAAAAGATAGTTGCAAATGATATATCAGATAAAGGGCTAGTATCCAAAATCTATAAGGAACTCGCAAACTCCCCACTTGAAAAACAAGTAATTCAGTGAAGAAATGGGCAGAAGACATTAACAGACACTTCTCCAAAGAGGACATCCAGATGGCCAACAGATGAATGAAATGATGCTCAGCATCCCTCATCATCAGGGACATGCAGATCAAAACCACACTGAGATACCACCTCACGCCGGTCAAAGTGGCTAAAAGAAACAAATCAGGAGACTCTAGATGCTGGCGAGGATGTGGAGAAACGGGCACCCTCCTACACTGTTGGGAATGTAAACTGGTGCAGCCCCTCTGGAAAACAGTGTGGAGGCTCCTCAAAAACTTAACAATAGAATTCCCCCATGACCCAGCAATAGCACTGCTAGAATTTACCCAAGGGGTACAGGAGTGCTGATGCATAGGGGCACATGTACCCCAATGTTAATAGCAGCACTCTTGACGATAAGCAACACTTGGAAAAAGCCTAAATGTCCATGAAGTGATAAATAGATCAAGAAGATATGGTTTATCTATCCAATGGAATACTACATGGCAATGAGAAAGAATGAAATCTGGCCATTTGTAGTAACATAGATGGAACTTGAGGGTGTTATGCTGAGCGAAATAAGTAAGGCAGAATAGGACAGATACCATATGTTTTCACGTATAAGTGGATCAGGAGAAACTTAACAGAGGACCGTGGGGGAGGAGAAGGGTGAAAAATAGTTAGGGACATGGAGGGAGGCAAACAGTGAGAGAACTTTGAACACTGAGAACAAACTGAGTGCCAATGGGGGTGGGGGAGAGGGAAAGGGGGGTGATGGGCATGGAGGAGGGCACTTGTTGGGATGAGCACTGGATGTTTATGGGAACCAACCTGACAATAAACTATGAAAGGAAAAAAAGACTTAAAGCTTGTTCTTGTTTTGGTCTATATGGATCTTGCCACATCAATTATCTATCCCTCCTTCTCCTTTATGTATACCTATTGAATACCCACTCTTTCATAAAAAGTAGCTAGAAATATCTCTTCAAAAGAAGTCTTCTGTGATTTCCTAAATAAAGTTCATTCATGCTTCCTCTATGCTTACTATGTGCCTTATATGTTTTTTTTTAATTGCATTTATCATAATATGAATATTCTCTGGGTAAAATTTTTATCTTACTTATCATGCCCCCTAATACCTAACATATAACTAGTACATGGTAAACACTAAATTTCTGAAGTTAACTGAACATGGATTATATATGTGAGTATAAACTAATAACAGTGTATCTATAATTCCTGCATCCTTATGTATAATTTTTCCTGAGCAGAAAATATTATCAAGATTTTACATGTAGTAACTGCATTAACTGCCCTGAAAGAATATCAAATGCGTAGTTTTTTACATCTAATAAATCTTCATGGGGGCATCTGGGTGGCTCAGTCGGTTAAGCATCAGACTTGGGCCCAGGTCATGATCTCACGGTTCATAGGTTTGAGCCCCACATCGGGCTCTGTGCTGACAGCTAGCTCAGAGCCTGGAGCCTGCTTCAGATGCTGTGTCTCCCTCTCTCTCTGACCCTCCCCTGCTCAGGCTGTCTGTCTGTCTGTCTGTCTGTCTGTGTCTGTCTCTCTCTCTCTCTCTCTCTCTCAGAAATAAATAAAACATTAAAAAATATTTTTTTTAAAAAACCATGCTGCTGGTTGTAGGGCTGTATAAAGCTCTGTCTCCCAGAGACACATCCAAATCTAGGGCAAACAGACCTTTTTTCTTTCTTTTTTTTTTTTTTTTTCCCACATCTAAGGTTTCAAATCCATGCGGCAAGGAAGGCAAAGCAAATGGCCTTTACAGACTATGCAATTTAACAGCAGTGAACAAACCAGCCATTTGGTGCCCATGCAAGCATTCCATAGCATCTTTTCAGGTCACATGAAGGATTTGGGCCTAGCATAGCTAATGACATGAGAAAAAAAAAGAGGAGAAATAGGTTTTCCTTCACAGGGACATTCAAATTCACAGATACCAATTTTGATTTAGTAAAGCCCAGCTAGCCTCTGTCATTTAGTCCCAGCACTTAGATTAAGAATCACTAGGGTCGGGGCGCCTGGGTGGCTTAGTCGGTTAAGCATCTGAGTTTCGCTTAGGTCATGATCTCGCGGTTCGTGGGTTCGAGCCCCGCGTCGGGCTCTGTGCTGACTGCCAGCTCAGAGCCTGGAGCCCGTTTCAGTCTGTGACTCCCTCTCTCTCTGACCCTCCCCTGCTCATGCTGTCTCTCTCTCTCTCCTAGAAATAAATAAAAACATTAAAAAAAATTTAAAAAAAGGAATCACTAGGGTCATCCTCCAGGTGCACATAGAGGTTAATAAAATAATAGCTAAAGTTTTGTTTTGTTTTGTTTTGTTTGGCTTCCTAGGGCCTCTGTAAGGTACACCAAAATCATTCGTCATTATTAGGCCTAGTCAGCATTAGATAATTTCTATTCAAAGGCCTTTTTGTCACAGTCAAGACCTAGCCCATTTAGCGATCCTTATCTTGACCCCAGTAATATTGAAGTTATTTGGATCATATTCATGGAGACTTATCTAGGGCATTCCTGAAGTCTGCAGATTCTCTTTGGAACCTTTCTTTGGGAATACCAGAGGTCAAAGACAAACTCTACCCATTCTTCAAGGCCAACCCAAATTCTATCACTTCATGAAGCTTTTCTAAGTTCATTCTACTCCTATCTGAACAAAACTTTCTTTGCAATTTAATGGTGCTGTCTATGTTCCATGAGTGAAGGTTTGATGACATGATTTTGTGTGTTGTTACCTAATTTTTTCATGTAAGATATTTTTTTCTTCCCAAAGGACAGTGGTAGGAAGGTCCCTTAGGGTAAAAATCAAGACTTCCCGTTTGAGTCCAGTTTAACAAATGTCTTCTAACACTTACTATGTTCTATATTATATTGGTTAGGATGCTTTTGGTTGCAATCCACAGAAACCCAATTGAGTGGCTTATGCATATATGGTGACTTAATTACATGGATACAGAAGTATCTTGTGTGACCCATGAGAGAAATACAGCTGTACATAAGGAATGGACTGCTTTTATCCTTCTTTCTTTGCAAACCAGTTTCCTTTACCTTTGGGACCAACATGGTAAAAAACATAGTTTCAGATAATCCCTGGGCACACATTACTGATCTAGCCATGCAAAGGCAGAATCTCTCTCAAAGTCTCAATTCAAATTTCTGTAGCATAGACTCTGGCCCAGGTTAGGTCAGATGATCACCCCTGAGCCTGTCAACTCTACTGTGATCTAAATAGGGAGACATAGGGGCACCTGGGTGGCTAAGTCGGTTGAGCGTCCAACTTCAGCTCAGGTCATGATCTTATGGGTCGTGGGTTTGAGCCCTGTGTCAGGCTCTGTGCTGACAGGTAGCTTAGACCCTGGAGCCTGTTTCAGATTCTGTGTCTCCCCCTTCTCTGACCCTCACCTGATCATGCTGTCTCTCTCTCTCTTTCAGAAATAAATAAAACATTAAAAAATGAAAAAATAAATGGAGAGACATACGAATAATAAGATAATTTCAATATAATATGGTTAAGTGTTTTTAAAAAGAGGTAACTTTATGGTTCGATCAGAGCCAAAGAAGGGAAAGGGGTGTTCAGAGAATGTGATTGAAAAAAACATTAACAGGTAGGAAAGGCATTCCAAACAGAGGAGACATCATGAATAAAGAAAGATATGGACACATGAAACAGTGGTGTATCTGAGCCTCTACAAGTATCATTAAATAAGAGACACAACATGTTTAAAAAGAGGCTGGAGAGGTAGGAAGTGGCAAGATCACAAACTTCCTTGAATGACATATTAGAATAATTGGTTCTATGTAGAATATAGTATAATCTGATTTATATTCTAGATCACTCTGACAGCTGTACAGAGAATAAATTGCAAGCGGAAGAACATGCCCCAGCAACTCAGTATGAGGCATGCCTTTGGTCTTACTAGTTGAATAAATGCAATTCATGGCATATTATTCCTGGCCAACAATTCCATAACAGATCATCATCTAGTTGATCACTACTACCTCCTCCCTCACCTCTTAGGTTCCAGGTGGATTTGTTTATGTATTCCAGTGACTAAGTCACTAGTTTTAGATTCCAGGCTGTTCTGGAGACCTCCATAAGGCACAACAAAGCCATAATTAGAAATCAGGGATTCAGTATTTTAGAAAGACATTGTGGGACAATATGAACTCTAATCGTGAACAGTTAGGCTGGGGTTTAAAAAAAAAAGCTTATCAGGTCACGTAGTGAGATTGGGTTAAAAAAGCCATGATTCACAAGATTCACCTTCTCCCAGTACTTCACAGGTGCATTCTTAGTTATCTCTCTCTCTCTTCTCATACCACCACCTATATATCTACTCCATCAGCCTGCAAACAGCTGCAACATTCCTTCAGTGATAGTAATCTATGACTATGAGTCAGTAACAAGAAAAGAGAGTGGACAATCCAATTGAAGTTGTTCTGGACTGAAAAAAAAAAAACAAACATTTGCCTACACCATGCCTGTAGAGCTGGTTTTGAGTAATCAAAACTCCCCTGTCATTCTACCAATCCTATCAACTAATACATTCAGTGACAGGTACCATTTGAGAATTGTTTTAGCAAAGCAAACCTGGCCCTTCAGCTCTCCCAGACTGGAAAAGTTTTCAAAATCTCATTCATTCTCTCTTTTTCTCTCACTCTCTCAATAGAGCAACATTTTATTTGACAAAAAATCAACTCAGACATCCAATAAAGTTTACCACTCAAGAGACACACTGAAAGGTCACCCAAAGTTAGTGCCTGGCATTTGCTGTCACAGACAGTGGCTTTCATGTGGAACCACACAGTTTTTTAGAGCTGGCACTGTCTGTGGTCTGTAACATCCCTATTTCCAGGAATAGAGTCCTGAGGACACATGTCAGAGTCTAATTCCCTGCCTGACTGCCCTTTTCACTGTGCTTTCCCTTCTCTCACAGTGTAATCTACCCACTTGTGATTAAGACATCTGAGGATCTTTCTTCCGTACTATCCACCCCAACTCCCACAATCCCACCCCCAGTCACTCCTTTTCTTCCTGCCTGTTGCCATTACCTCTGCAAGCTAAAATTTATCTTACTCAGCAGAGGAGCTGTTTCCACTAAAAAGACAATGGAGAGAAATTCTCAGCTAGTACATCAACAAAGTTGAAAACTTTGTAACACTTTCACACATACCCCTAAAATAGAAACATATGGCCATAGAAATATGGCCATGGAATTGATGACAATATGTGTATATACATTCATGCAAACACATAAGCATTATTTCTATGGTCATGGAACACCAAATAAAGACTGAGTAAGAGAAAGAATGAGACTAGGCCAATCTAGGGATTGGATTCTCACAGTGGAGAGTGACTTACTCCCAAAGGAAACCTTTGTACAGAGAGAAAAACACAACTCAGTCTATTCCTCTTCAAGAGATGGCTCAGACATCTAATCAGTTAGTAATTCAAAGCCAGAGGCAGGCAGAGGCTTTGTGGCAAGAGGCTCCCTTTCTTATCTCCTCCATAAGAGAACCTTTGTCCTTCCTGTTCAGGCTCTCTGTACTCTTGGGAGAATCTCAATTCTGAGGAATGAAAAGAACTAATAAAGACCTTCATATTGATATTTTAATGAAATGTTATTCTTTCCAAGGATGTTTGCATTTCAAAAGAGAGTAGAGAATATAACCCCAAGGAATGAATCTCTAAGAGTGAATTTCAGAAATATTTTAGTTGGGTAAGGAAGTTATAAATGGTAAGGAAATAGGATGGAGTGGGGGTTCCATCATCCTTAAAATTACACAAATATTTTTTCTTGTCTATATGTAAAAACAACATGGGGTTGAGACCCTCTCAAAGTACTTCATATGTTCCCACTGTCTATAAAATCAAGTCCATGCTCCTTAGCCTAACATTCAAATCTCTATGGGTTTTTCAAGCTCATTTTCTAATGTTCCACTGTAAAGCTTCATTACTCCACTCAATATTTCCCAAACATACCTTGACTTACTAATTCTTGCTCTCATGAGGCTTCTTCCTAGAATTCCCTGAAAGTGAATTCTTCCAACCTCAATCCCACTCATTCTTTCAGACATAGCTTAAATCCTACCTCCTCTATAAAATGTTCCCTAAGGATCTGAAGCAAAATTAATCTCTCACCAAATATTTATTTGCATTCCTGCATTATAAATAAAATACAAAAAAAATACAATACCACACAGTGATTAGAGTTGGATAGGTCTAGCTTTATAACCAACCTATATCATTTTCTATGAACTGTGTGAGCCTGGATAAGAAGCCTATTTCTTTAGACCTTATTTTCCTTGTGTTTAAGGCATAGATAGATAATAACAGTAACTATCTTACAAAATTGTAAGCATTAAATAAGATAATTTATACAAAGCACTAAACAAGTGCCTGAATGAATAATAGCTATTATTGTATCCATGCATTCACAATAATTCTATGATGACCCTGGAATATTTAATCAAGCCTTCTTCCTTTTTTAACCTACTGCCTCCATATGTGTTTCATCTTGCCTTCCTAACTTGAACTATCAGAGTATGTTAGACATTATTAGGTGTCCACCAAAATCCATTCTTCTCTTCTTTTTGAAACATGAACAGAGACTACATTACACAACTGCCATGCAGCTCACTGTGGCTATGTAACTACAGATGAAAGAGTCTTGTTTTCCAGTTTCATCTTTGTCAGTAAATTTCTTTTTTTTTTATTTTTTTTATTTTTTTTAATACAAATAGTTTATTGTCAAATTAGTTTCCACATAACACCCAGTGCTCATCCCCACAAGTGCCCTCCTCCATGCCCACCCCTCCTCCCCCCCACATCCACCAGTCCTCAGTTTTTGTCAGCATTCAAGAGTCTCTCATGGTTTGCCTCTTCCCCTTTCCCCCACCATTTCCGCCCTTCTTCTCCCCCTTGGTCCTCTGTCAGTAAATTTCTATAAGACCTTGCAAAGTCACTTTACTTCTGATATCATTATTATCATTTGTGATCTGGGAATAATAAATGATAATGACTATAATCTCTGAAATAATCTTCCTTCCAATTACTCCGCCCCCAAATTCAGGTACAGGGTCCCATATTTCTTAACTGTTCCCAAATATATAAAGATATTTCATATTCATAAGGGGCTCTATAAATGTGAACAAACAACAAAAGAGGACCTAGAAGACACATATGACCTCAAGTAATTAGGAAAGAAAGGCAAAAACACTTTTGTCTTCATCTTAAAAGCCCACATAAACTATGCAATATTGTATTAGAATGAATGTCCACAAAGGTCAACCCTAATTAGAACTAAAATAAGTATTATAAGTAACTCATCTTTCTTTATTGATTCAATAAAATACCCAATTTCCATTTTTCAAAAAGCATTTTTGAGACAAAAAAAAATAGAGGAGAACTACTAAAATGGAAAATAAAAGAAGGGACATTTCTACTGAATTATAGAGAAATAAAACAATAAGGGAATGCTGCAAAAAACTGTATACCAACAAATTAGATAACCTACATGAATTTGATATGTTTCTAGAAAGACATGAACCACTGAAACTTAAGAGTAAATGGAAAATCAGAATAGACCTATAACAAGTAAAGCAATTAAAATAGTAATTTTTAGGTGTGATTAACCGGAGAGTGGTGGCAAGTTGCTGCAAGTCCAGGGGAAAGGAAAGAAAAGCTGAGATTGCTCATAGAACCATCCCTGGAGAAGAGAATAATCTCGGCTTGGAAAGAGAGTGTTTTTTAAGCTCTGGCTGGGGTGCTGACTTTAAACTAGGTGACCCGATTCCAGAAGGTGCCAGGAAAAACTGAACTGTAGCGCACCTGGCACCATCCAAGGCAACTGCTCCCCAGGGAAGCGGCAGCAAGGTCTGTGGCGGCGATGCCGGCAGCCCACTGAAGCGGCAGTGGTCACGGTGCCCGGTGAAGCAGCGGCGGCCCATGCGGCAGCGGCCCGCTAAAGCAGCAGCGGCGGCGGAGACCAGGTGAAGCGGTGCTGGCTCCCAGTGAAGACGAGGCAGCACACGCGACAGCGGCCCGCTGAAGTGGTTACGGCGGAGCGCGCCACGGCGGCAACCTGGTGAAGCGATGCCGGCGCCTCGTGAAGCAACAGCGGCACACAAGACAGCGGCCAGCTGAAGCATCAGTGGCGGAGGGCTGTGGCGACTCGGACTCTGTAGACCTTAAGTTGCTACTTCCCCTAAGGCATTGGAGTTGTATCCCTGCTTGACCCCTGGGGATCCGAGGCTGTGACACTTCCCCCATGCCCCACTCAATGCCCGACAATAGGGAAGCAGTGACCTGCAGGAGTGTTCAGGGCAGTATAACAAAGCTCAAGGACTGGGACCTGGAAACACGGCGGGGCGTGGGGAATAGAACTCAGCCCACCTTGGCTACATCCTAAGCATAGGGAGATCCGAGCGAAGAAGTGATTTGCAATGCTTGGTTGAGAAGGGACTGGGGCTACAAAATTCTTCTCCCCACGACCACCAAGGAATGGCCTCAGGGAGGCCAGCGGACACAGTGGAGACAAGACCTGCCTACACCAAACCAAGCCCATCCTCTGCAGATTGCTGTTTCGATGTTGTTGTTGCTGTTTTTACCTGAGCCTAGGTTTGCATGTTTATTAGTTTTGTCTATGCATTTGTGTACCTTTGTTCCCTCTGAGGTTGTCTGTTTTCTTTTTCCAGGGCTGCCTCAAGAAACAAGCCAAACTACACATGGTGGAGAGTCCCAAATACCACTACCAGTAGGGAAACAAAATAACCAAACGCTCGAAAAGAGAAACCAAGAGACACCATTCAAAGAACACTTCCTGAACAGACAGCCCTGAACAGTCAAAGAGCCCTCTCTAATACAGCAGAACTCACAGGGGCAGAGCGTAGAACAAGCTTTTAAAATTAACAAGAGATAGAAAGCTAAGAAAATAACGAAACGGAAGAACTCTCCTCCAAAGAAATTCCAGGAAGAAATGACAGCTAGAGAACTGCTCAAAGCAGATATAAGCAACATAACTAAACAAGAATTTAGAACAATAATCATAAAATTAATTGCCAGGCTTGAAAAAAGCATGGAGGACATCAGAGAAACTATAGCTACAAACAATATGGAGCTTAAGAGGAGTTATGATGATTTCAAAAATGCGATAAATGAGATGCATAATAAACTGGAGGCATCCAATGCATGGATTGAAAAGGCAGAAAGGAGAATAAGTGATTTAGAAGACACAATTATAGAAAAAAAAGAAACTGAGAAAAAGAGAGACAAACTCATCCAGGAACATGAAAGACGAGTTCAAGAGTTCAGTGATACAATCAAATGGAACAATCTCCATGTCATAGGAATTCCAGAAGAGAAAGAGAGAGGGAAAGGTGCTGAAGGAGTCTTGGAACAAATTATAGCAAAGAACTTCCCCAACCGGAGGAGACAAGTAGAAGTTGAAATTCAAGAGTCACAGAGAACTCCTCTCAGAGATAACTTGGATCAATCTTCTGTACAACATATCATAGTGAAACTGGCAAAATATAAGGACAAAGAGAATTCTGAAAGCAGCTAGGGATAAAAGGGCCCTAACATACAAAGGGAAACCTATCACAGTGGTGACAGACCTATCTAATGAAATTTGGCAGGCCAGAAAGGAATGTCAGGAGATCTTCAATGTGATGAACAGAAAAAATATGCAGCCAAGAATCCTCTATCCAGCAAGCCGGTCATTCAGAATAGAAGGAGAGATCAAAGTCTTTCCAAATAAACAAAAATTAAAAGAATTTATCACCACTAAGCCAGCTCTACAAGAAATCCTGAGAGTGAATCTCTGAGGGAAGTGTTGCAACAACAGAATATACCAAAGACACCACCACAAGCATGAATCCCACAAAGGACACAATGACTCTAAACCCACATATTTCAATTATATCACTGAATATATTTGGGCTGAATGCTCCAATCAAAAGACACAGGGTAGCAGAATGGATTAAAAAACAAAATCCATCTATGTGCTGTCCACAAGAAACTCATTTTAGACTGGAAGATACCTTCAGATTAAAAGTACGGGGATGGAGAAATATATATCATGCTACTGGAAGTCAAAAGAAAGCTGGAGTAGTTATACTTATATCGGACAAGCTGGACACTAAAGTAAAGGCAGTAACAAGGGATGATGAAGGGCATTATATAATATCCATCAGGAAGAGCTAACCATCATAAATGTCTATGCACCGAATTCAGAAGCACCCAAACACATAAAACAATCACAGACATAAACAATCTTATGGATAGGAATGTACTACTAGCAGGGTACTTTAATACTCCACTTACAGCAATGGATATATCAACTACACAGAAAATCACTAAAGAAACAATGAACTTGAATGACACATTGGACCAGATGGATCTGACAGATATATTTAGAACTCAACATTCTGAGGCCACGGAATTCACTTTCTTCTCAAGTGTGCATGGCACATTCTCCAAGACAGATCACATACTGGGACATAAAGCAGCACTCAATAAATATAAAAGAACTGAGATCATACCATGCACACTTTCAGATCATAATGCTACTAAAACTCGAAATCAATCACAGGAAGAAGTCTGGAAAACCTCCAAAAACATGGAGGCTAAAGAACACCCTACTAAAGTATGAAACGGCGCTTAAGGCAATTAGATAAGAAAGTAAAAATTATATGGAAACAAAGGAAAATGAAATACAACAATCCAAACACTATGGGATGTGGCAAAGGCAGTCCTAAGAGGAAAGTCATTGCACTCCAGCCTATTTCAAGAAATTAGAAAAAACGCAAGTGCAAAATCTAACAACTCACCTAAAGGAACTAGAGGCAGACCAACAAGACCACCCAAACCCAGCAGAAAAAGAGAAATAGTAAAAATCAGAGCAGAAATAAACAACATAAAGACCAAAGAAACAGTTGAACAGATGAATGAAACCAAGAGTTGATTTTTTGAAAAAATAAACCAAATTGACAAACCTCTAGCCAGGGTTCTCAGAAAGACATGAGAGAGCACCCAATTAGACAAAATCATGAATGAAATGGACTTATTACAACCAACACCTCAGAAATACAAGCAATTATCAGGGAACACTATGAAAAATTATATGCCAACAAATTGGACAACGTAGAAGAAATGGAAAAATTCCTAAAGACACATTGATTACTAAAATTCAAACTGGAAGAGATAAAAATCTGAATAGACCCATAACTATTGAATACATCGAATCAGTTATCAAAAATCTCCCAACAAATAAGAGCCCTGGACCTAAAGGCATCCCTGGGGAATTCTACCAGATGTTTAAAACAGAATTGATACCAATTCTTCTCAAGCTATTCCAAAACATAGAAATCGAAGGAAAACTCCCGGACTCATTTTATGAAGCCAACATCACTCCGATTCTCAAGCCAGACAGAGATCCAGCAAAAAAAAGAAAGAAAGAAAGAACTACAGGCCAATACCTTTAATGAATACAGATGCAAAAATCCTCAACAAGATACTTGAGAATCGAATCCAACAGCACATAAAAAGAATTATCCAAAGATCAAGAGGGATTCATTCCTGGGTTATAGGCCTGGTTCAGTATTCGCAAATCAATCAATGTGACACATCACATCAACAAAAGAAAAGATAAAAACCATATGATCTTGTCGATAGATGCAAAAACAGCATTTGACAAAATATAGCATCCCTTCGTAATAAAGACCCTCGAGAAAGTCGGGATAGAAGGAACCTACTTTAACATCCTAAAATCCATCTATGAGAAGCCCTCAGCTAACATCATCCTCAACGGGGAAAAAGTGAGAGCTTTCCCTCTGAAATCAGGAACACTACAGGGATGTCCACTCTCACCACTCTTGTTTAACATAGTGTTGGAAGTCCTCACATCAGCCATCAGACAACAAAAGGAAATCAAAGGCATCAGAATTGGCAAAGAAGAAGTCAAACTTTCACTCTTCACAGAAGACATGATACTCTACACAGAAAACCTGACAGACTCCACCAGAAGCCTACTAGAACTGATCCAAGAATTCAGCCAAGTGGCAGGGCACAAAATCAGTGTACAGAAATTGGTTGCATTTTTATACACCAACAATGAAGCAACAGAAAGAGAAATCAGGAAACTGATCCCACTCACAATTTCACTAAAAAGCATAAAATACCTAGGAATAAACCTAACGAAGGATACAAGAGATCTGTATGATGAAAACTATAGAAAACTTATGAAGGAAATTGACAAAGACACAAAGAAATGGAAAAACATTCCATGCTCATGGATAGGAAGAATATAGTTAAAATGTCATTACTACCCAAAGCAACCTACACATTCATTGCAATTCCAATCAAAATGGCACCAGCATACTTCTTAAAACTAGAACAAACTATCCTTAAATTTGTATGGAACCACAAAAGACACTGAATAGCCAAATACTGAAAAATAAAACCAAAACGGGAGGTATCACCATCCCAGACTTTAGCCTCTACTACAAAGCTGTCATCATCAAGACAGTATGGTATTGGCACAAAAATAGATACATAGACTAATGGAATAGTATTGAGAACTCAGAGCTGGACCCAAAGGTATACAGGCAACTAATCTTTGACAAAGCAGGAAAGAACATCCAATGGAAAAAAGACAGCCTCTTTAACAGATGGTGTTGGGAGAACTGGACAGCAACATGCAGAAGAATGAAACTACATCATTTTCTCACACCATGCACAAAAATAAACTCAAAATGGATAAAGGACCGGAACGTGAGACAGGAAACCATCAAAACCCTAGAGGGGAAAGCAGGAAACAACCTCCTTGACCTCCACCGCAGCAACTTCTTACTTGACACATCCCCAAAAGCAAAAGAATCAAGAGCAAAAACTATTGGGACCTCATCAAGATTAAAAGCTTCTGCATGGCAAAGGAAACAACCCACGAAAGTAAAGGCAACCAACGGAATGGGAAAAGATAGTTGCAAATGACATATCAGATAAAGGGTTAATACCAAAATCTATAAGGAACTAACCGAACTCCCCACCCGAAAAACAAACAACCCAGTGAAGAAACGGGCAGAACATATGAACAGACACTTCTCCAGAGGACATCCAGATGGCCAACAGACACATGAAACGATGCTCAGCATCCCTGCTCATCAGGGACATACAAATCAAAACCACACTGAGATATCACCTCACGCCAGTCAGAGTGGCTAAAATGAGCAAATCAGAGAACTCTAGATGTTAGAGAGGATGTGTAGAAACAGGCACCCTCCTACACTATTGGTGGGAATGTAAGCTGGTACAGCCCCTCTGGAAAACAGTGTGGACGTTCCTCAAAAAATTAACAATAGAACTATGACTCAGCAATAGCACTGCTAGGAATTTACCCAAGGGATATAGGAATGCTGATGCATAGGAGTACATGAACCCCAATGTTCATAGCAACACTCTCAACAATAGCCAAAACATGGAAAAAGCCTAAGTGTCCATCAACGGACGAATGGATCAAGAAGATGTGGTTTATCTATACCATGGAATACTACATGGCAATGAGAAACAATGAAATCTGGCCATGTGTAGCAACATGGATGGACCTTGAGGGTGTTATGCTGAGTGAAATAAGTCAGGCAGAGAAGCACAAATATCATATGTTTGCACGTATAGGAGGATTAGGAGGAACTTGATGGAGGAACAAGGGGGAGAAGAAGGGGGTAAATGGTGGGGGAAAGGGAGAGAGGCAAACCATGAGAGACTCTTGAATGCTGACAAAAACTGAGGACTGATGGATGTGGGGGGGAGGGGGGATGGGCATGGAGGAGGGCACTTGTGGGGATGAGCACTGGGTACTATATGGAAACCAACTTGACAATAAACTATTAGTACAAAAAAAAAGTTCAGTTTTCTGATCTTTCTGAAAAAAAGATCATAGAAGCCATATATGAAAGACCCAATGCTAATGTCATCCTCAATAGGGACGAAATGAGAGCTTTCCCCCTAAGGTTGGGAACAAGACAGGGATGGCCACTCTCGCCACTGTTATTCAACATAGTATTGGAAGTCTTAGCCTCAGCAATCAGACAACCCAAAGAAATAAAAGGCATCCAAGTCGGCCAGGAGGAGGTCAAATTTTCACTCTTCGCAGATTACATGATATTCTATATGGAAAACCCAAAAGATTCTACCAAAAAACTGCTAGAACTGATCCAGGAATTGAGCAAAGTGGCAGGATATGAATACCAATGCACAGAAATCAGTTGCATTCCCATACACCAACAATGAACCAACAAATAGAGCAATCAAGGAATCGATCCCGTTTTGGTTGCACCAAAAACCATAAAATACCTAGGAATAAGTTAACCAAAGAGGTGAAAAATCTATACACTGAAAACTGTAGAGGCTTATGAAAGGAACTGAAGAAGACACCAAAAAAAAAAAAAAAAAAAGGAACAGTATTCCATGCTCCTGGATTGGAAGATCAAGTATTTTTAAAATGTCAATACTACTGAAAGCAGTCAATATATTCAATGCAATATCTATCAAAATAATACCAGCATTTGTCACAGAGCTAGAACAAATGATCCTAAAATTTGTATGAAACCAGAAAAGACCCCAAATAGCCAAAGCAATCTTAAAAACAAAACAAAACAAAAACCACAGCTGCAGGTATCACGATCCAGGACTTAAAGCTTATTACAAAGCGGTAGTCATCGAGACAGTGTGGTACTGGAACAAAAACAGACACTCAGATCTATGGAACAGAGGATAGAATCCAGAAATGGACCCAGAAATGTATGGCCAACTAATCTTTGACAAAGCAGGAAAGAATATCCAATGGAATAAAAATAGTCTCTTCAGCAGGTAGTGCTGGGAAAACTAGACAGCGGCATGCGGAAAAATGAACCTAGACCAGTTTCTTACACTCTACACAAAAATAAACTCAACATGGATGAAAGACCTAAAGGAAAGACAGGAAGCCATCAGAATCCTCACGCAGAAGCAGACAAAACCTCTTTGACCTTGGCCGCAGCGACTTCTTTTTCAACACGTGTCTGGAGGCAAGGGAAACAAAAGCGAAAATGAACTATTGGGACCTCCTCAAAATAAAAAGCTGCTGCACAATGAAGAAAACAATCAGCAAAGCTAAAAGGCAACTGACGGAATGGGAGAAGATATTTGCAACAGACATATCAGATAAAGGGTTAGTATCCAAAATCTACAAAGAGCTGATCAAGAGCAACACCCAAAAAACAAACAATCCGGTGAAGAAATGGGCAAAAGACATGAACAGACACTTCTCCAAAGAAGACATCCTGATGGCCAACTGACACATGAAATAATGTTCAACATCACTCATCATCAGGGAAACACACATCAAAACCACAATGAGATACCACCTCACACCTGTCAGAATGGCTAACATTAACAACTCAGGCACCAACAGAGGTTGGCGAGGATGTGGAGAAAGAGGGTATCTTTTGCATGGCTGGTGGTAATTTAAACTGGTGGAGCCACTCTGGAAAATAGTATGGAGGTTCCTCAAAATTTTAAAAGTAGAATTACCCTATGAACCAGCAATTGGACTACTGGGTATTTATCCAAGTGATACAGGTATGCTGTGTAAACATGCACCCCAAAGTTTATAGCAGCACTATTGACAATCACCAAATTATGGAAAGAACCCAAATGTCCATCAATGGATGAATGGATAAAGAATATGTAGTATATACGTCGTATTACTTGGCAATAAAAAAGAATGAAGTCTTGCCATTTGCAATGATGTGGATGGAACTAGAGTGTATTATGCTAAGCAAAATTAGTCAGAGAAAGACAAGTATCATACAACTTCACTCATATTAGGTCTTTAAGACACAAAACAGATGAACATTAGAGAAGGGAAGCAAAAATAACATAAAAATATGGAGGTGGACAAAAAGAAGAGACTGTTAAGTAAAGAGAACAGAGGGTTACTGGAGGGGTTGTGGTAGGGTGGATGGGCTAAATGGGTAAGGGACATTAAGGAATCTACTCCTGAAATCATTGTTTCACTATATGCTATCTAACATGGATGTAAATTAATAACATAAATTAAATTTAAAAATTTTATACATCATGCTCAAAGGAGATTTAACCCAGGAATGCAAGTTTTACTTATCATATGAAAACCTATGTAATATACCATATTAATAAAATGAAAGACAAAACCCATATGATCACCTCAAGAGTTGCAGAAAATCATTTCACAAATCCAATACCCCTTCATATGAAAAACATTAATCAAACAAGAATAGAAGGGACTGATTGCCACAAACTGATAAAGGGGATGTATATAAAATGCATAGCTAATATAATAAGTACAAAGGACAAATTGACTACCTTCCCCTAAAATAAAGAAAAACACAAGAATGTCTGCTCTGGTCTTTCTATCTAACACTCTACTAGATGTTTAAGCCAAAACAAATAGATAAAAATAATCCAAACTGGAAAAAATAGAATTATCTATTTGCAGATGAGATGATCCTACATGTACAAAACCTTCAAGAATGCAAAATTTCTGGGGCGCCTGGGTGGCTTAGTCGGTTAAGCGGCCGACTTTCGCTTAGGTCATGATCTCGCGGTTCGTGGGTTCGAGCCCCGCGTCGGGCTCTGTGCTGACTGCCAGCTCAGAGCCTGGAGCCTATTTCAGAGTCTGTATCTCCCTCTCTCTCTGACCCTCCCCTGCTCCGCTGTCTCTCTCTCTCTCCTAGAAAAAAAAAAAAAAAAAAAAAAAAAGAATGCAAAATTTCTTAGAACTAGTAAATGAATTCAGTAAAGTTGCAGGATACAAAATCAATATATAAAAATTGAGTTGCTATCCATTAGCAACAAGCCATGCAAGAAATGAGAAAACAATTCAGTTTATAATAGCATTTAAAAGAATAAAATATTTATAAGAATTTGACCCAGTGCCATACCCTGAAAGATACAAAATATTGATGAAATAAATTACATATGACACAAATGGAAAAACATCTCACGTTCTTTAATTAGAAAATTAAATATTTTTAAAATTTCCATACTACGAAAACAATCCATTGTGATTAAATGCTATCTCCATCAAAATCCCAGTGGTACTTTTTGCATAATTTTTTAAATCCTAAAATGCATGTGGAACCACAAAAGACCTAGAATAGCCAAAGTGATTATGAAAAAGAAGAACAAAGCCTGGGGCATCACACTTTCTGGTTTCAAAATATATTAAAGACCCACAGTAGTTAAACGAGCATGGTACTGGCATAGAGATAGATGTAAACCAATGGAACAGAATAAAGAGCCTAGATATAAACCAACACATATACATTCAAGTGGTCTTTGACAAGGGTGCCTAGAACACACGATGGGGAAATGATAGTCTCGTATTTGACAAGGAAGCCAAGAATATTCAATGAAAAAAGGATAGCTTATTCAATGAATGATGTTGGGAAAACTGGATATTCACATGGGAAAAAATGACGTTGTATTCATACCTTATAATATACACAAAACTTTACTCAAAATTGATTAAAAACGTAAATGTAAAACAGAAGATAAAAATCCTTGAAGAAAACGTAGTAGAAAAGTTTCTTAAAAGTTGTATTGCAATGATTTTTTGGATAGGTCACTGAAAACACAGGCAACAAAAGCAAAAATAAGTGAGTTGGGGGGAGTACCTGGGTGGCTCAGTTGCTTGACCATCCAACTTCTGATTTCAGCTCAGGTCATGATCTCACAGTTCTTAGGATATTCTCTCTCCCTCTCTCCTCTCTCTCTCTCTCTCTCTCTCTCTCTCTCTCTCTCTCTCTCTCTCTCTCTCTGCTTCTCCCCCCTCTCAAAATAAACATTTTTAATCTTAAAAATAAATAAAATAAATAACTAAGACTATATCAAACTAAAAAGCTTCTGCACAGCAAAGGAAACAATCAACAGAAAGAAAAGAATCTACAGAAAGGGAGAAAGTATTTGCAAACCATCTATCTGATAAGGACTTAATTTCCAAAATCTAAAGGGAACTCCTACAATTCAGTAGCAGAAAAGTCAAATAAGCAGATTCAAAATGGGCCAAAGACTTGAACAGACAAATCTCTAAAGAAGACATACAAATGGCAACAAGTATATGAAAAATTGATCAATATCATTAATTATTAGGGAAATGTAAATATGAAATATCACTTCATACCTATTAGGATGGCTATTATTTAAAGCAAAAGATAAAAAAATGTTGGTAAAGTTATGGAAAAATTGGAACCTTTGTACACTTCTGTTGGGAATTCAGCAGGTATAGACAATAGTATAGAGATTCCTCAAAAATTAAAGTTACCATATGAGGGGCACCTGGGTGGCTCAGTCAGTTAAGGGCCTGACTTCAGCTCAGGTCATGATCTCACAGTTCGTGGGTTAGAGCCCCATATTGGGCTCTGTGCTGACAGCTCAGAGCCTGGAGCCTGCTTCAGATTCTGTGTCTCCCTTTCTCTCTGACCCTCCCCTGCTCACACTATCTCTTTCTCTCTCTCAGAAATAAATAAAACATAAAAAAGTTACCATATGATCCAGCAATCCCACTTCTGGGTATATATCAAAAGAACATTGTAGTAAGTATCTTGAACAGATAATCTGCACTCTCATGTTCACTGCAATGCTAGTCACAATATATACAATATAGAAACAACTCAGGTGTCCACCAACAAAGACATTAATAAAGAAACTGTGGTATGTACCTGCAATAGTATATTATTCAGCTACAAAAAAGAGGAAATCTGGCCATATGCAATGACATGAATAAACCTTGAAGATAGTATGCTAAATTAAATAAGTAAGTCATAGCAGGAAAAATACTGCTTGATTCCTTATATATGAAGTATCTAAAATAGTCAAAGTCATAGAACTAGAGAATACAACAGTGATTGACAGGGGCTAAGGGAGTTGTTAATCAATAGGTATAAAGTTTCCATTATGGTAGATTAATAAGTTCCAGAGATCTATTATACAACATACTTCTTATAATTAATATTAATAAATTGTGCACTTAAAATTTTAAGAGGGTAGATCTCATGTTAAATGTTCTCACTACTTACATACATACTACACACGCAACCAGACACAAAAAAGCCTCTGGGAAGAGCTGGATAGGTCTAGCACTTTTGGTTATGATATCACAGGTATGTGCATATATGCAAACTCATCAAGCTGTACACATTAATATTAACAGTTCTTTGTATATCAGTTATACATTAATAAAGCTGTTTTTAAAAAGAGTAAGGTACTGGAAAGGATAAGCATTGATCAATGAAACACAATTGACA
>JAESUZ010000107.1:0-17012 GCA_017311185.1 Proteles cristata cristata
AAGTGTGCTTTCCAACCTTCCTTCCTTCCATAAACCCTATGGTACCTGAATGCAGCCTTCCACACAGTGTTGTTTCCCAGGGTTGAGCTCCCAGCTCTTCCTTCTGGGGTCGTTGCATCGGTTTTCAGTCACTCTCTACGTTTCGAATGAGGACGGCAGTTGAAAAAGCGATGGCCCACCATGTTTCTTCTGGAAGTCGACTCTTTCACGCTGAGCTGCTTCTTCCCTGCATGTGGTTTTCAGCGTTGCTCAGCTAGGGAGACCGATGGTTCCTGATTGCGGCTTTCCTTACAGCGGCCTTTCCCAGATTCCAGCACCCTGCCCTTCCTGGACTGGTCTCAGCGTCATATTTCGTCACTGTCTTGCAGCGAAAGATGAAGGTGGTTGAATGAGGTGTTCGCCACAGGGCTCTTCTAGCTGAAGAGTATACCACGCTCCCCTTTGACTTCTACGTGTTTCTTTTATTTTTTTTTTATTTTTTATTTTTTATTTTTTATTTTTATTTTATTTTTTTTTTTGCAAATAGTTTATTGTCAAATTAGTTTCCACATAACTTCTACGTGTTTCTTTTCAAACAGTCTTCATTGAGGGAAACAAAAAGAATCACTGATTGCTGCATTGGGCACAGTGTTTTTCCCGGAGTCGAGCTCCCTGCACTTCCTAGACTGGTTTCAGCTTCGTTTTCGTCACTATCTACATAGGGAAAGATGAGGGGAGTTGAGTTAAGGGCTCCCTACTGTGTCCATTCAAAGAGTTGGCACCACTCATTCAGCTTTGACTTCCCTAAGTGTGTTTCCAAGCATTCGCAACGTCGGGATATAACCATCATAACGGGTGATTCCATTTCACACATTGTTTTGTCCAGAGTCGAGCTCCCAGCACGTCTTTGACGGGTCTCAGCAAGAAATTCATGTCACGCTCTCCCTAGTGATGGATGACGGTAGTTGAACGAGGGGTTCGCCGCCGTGTTCCTTCGAGGATTGAGTACGACACGCTCAGCGTTTCCTTCCATAAGTGTGTTTTCAAACATTCCTTCCTTAGGGAAACACTATGGTACCCGAATGCAGCATTCCACACAGTGGCATTTCGCAGAGAGGAGCACCCGGGACTTCCTTCGTTGGTCTTCATATCTATTTTCAGTCGCAGTGTACTAGTTCAAGGATGACGGTCGTTGAATCGGTGATTCCCCACCATGTTCTTTCTCGCAGTTGCGAATTTCACCCTGAGCTTCTTCTTCCCTGCATGTGTTTTCCAGCAGCTCGCGAGACCCTATGGTTTGGGAAGGCGGCATTGCGCAGAGCGTATTTTCACAGAACCGAGCACTCTGCACTTCCTTGACTGGTCCCAGCATTCTTTTCCATCACTGTCTACCTAGGGAGAGATGATGGTAGCTGACTGGGGTGTTCGCGACAGTGTTCTAACAGTTGAGGAGAACACAGTCAGCTTTGACTTCCAGGCATGGGTATGGAAACAGTCTGAACTTAGGCAACGAAAAAAATATGTGATTGTGCGCGTCGCACAGTGTTTTCCCCATAGTCTAGCTCCCAGCACTTCCTTCCTTGGTCTCAGCCTCGTTCTCCAATCACTGTAGACCCTGTGGAAAAATGACGCTACGTTCATTGAGGGGTTCCCCATAGTGTGCTTCTTGGGATTTGAGGACATCACACTCAGCTTATGTTTCTATGCGTGTGTTTCGCAACGTTGCAGACTCTGAGGATACCTATGGTTCCTGACTACGGCATTGCACACAGCGTTATTTCACACAATTGAGCACCCGGAACTTCCTTGACTGGACTCAGCACCGTGTTCAGTCACTGTCTTCGTAGGGAAAGTTGATGGGACTTGAATGCTGTGGTCGCCACAGTGCTCTTCTCTCAGAGGCGTATCGCACTCTCAGCTTTGACTTCCATGCGTTTGTTTTCAAACATTCTTCATTTAGGGAAACAACAAGAATAACTGATTGTTGCCTTGTAACAAGGTTTCTCCCGTGGTCGAGCTCCCTGCAATTCCTTGACTGGTTTCTGCGTCCATTTGAGTCACGGTCTACGGAGAGATAAATGGCGGTCGTTGAATGAGGTGTTCGCCACTCTGTTCTTTCTATGGTTGGAATAAAACGCGCTCAAATTTTCTTTCCATAAGTGTGTTTTCAAACCTTCCTTCCTTCCATAAACCCTATGGTACCTGAATGCAGCCTTCCACACAGTGTTGTTTCCCAGGGTTGAGCTCCCAGCTCTTCCTTCTGGGGTCGTTGCATCGGTTTTCAGTCACTCTCTATGTTTCGAATGAGGACGGTAGTAGAAAAAGCGATGGCCCACCATGTTTCTTCTGGAAGTCGACTCTTTCACGCTGAGCTGCTTCTTCCCTGCATGTGTTTTTCAGCGTTGCTCAGCTAGGGAGACCGATGGTTCCTGATTGCGGCTTTCCTTACAGCGGCCTTTCCCAGATTCCAGCACCCTGCCCTTCCTGGACTGGTCTCAGCGTCATATTTCGTCACTGTCTTGCAGGGAAAGATGAAGGTGGTTGAATGAGGTGTTCGCCACAGGGCTCTTCTAGCTGAAGAGTATACCACGCTCCCCTTTGACTTCTACGTGTTTCTTTTATTTTTTTTTATTTTTTATTTTTTATTTTTTATTTTTTATTTTTATTTTATTTTTTTTTTGCAAATAGTTTATTGTCAAATTAGTTTCCACATAACTTCTACGTGTTTCTTTTCAAACAGTCTTCATTGAGGGAAACAAAAAGAATCACTGATTGTTGCATTGGGCACAGTGTTTTTCCCGGAGTCGAGCTCCCTGCACTTCCTCGACTGGTTTCAGCTTCGTTTTCAGTCACAATCTACGTAGGGAAAGATGAGGGGAGTTGAGTTAAGGGCTCCCTACTGTGTCCATTCAAAGAGTTGGTACCACTCATTCAGCTTTGACTTCCCTAAGTGTGTTTCCAAACATTTGGAACGTACGGATATCAACATCATAACGGGTGATTCCATTTCACACATTGTTTTGTCCAGAGTCGAGCTCCCTGCACGTCCTTGACGGGTCTCAGCAAGAAATTCATGTCACGCTCTCCGTAGTGACGGATGACGGTAGTTGAACGAGGGGTTCGCCGCCGTGTTCCTTCGAGGATTGAGTACGACACGCTCAGCGTTTCCTTCCATAAGTGTGTTTTCAAACATTCCTTCCTTAGGGAAACACTATGGTACCCGAATGCAGCATTCCACACAGTGGCATTTCGCAGAGAGGAGCACCCGGGACTTCCTTCGTTGGTCTTCACATCTGTTTTCAGTCGCGGTGTACGAGTTCAAGGATGACGGTCGTTGAATCGGTGATTCCCCACCATGTTCTTTCTCGCAGTTGCGAATTTCACCCTGAGCTTCTTCTTCCCTGCATGTGTTTTTTAGCGTGACTCAGCTCGCGAGACCCTATGGTTTGGGAAGGCGGCATTGCGCAGAGCGTATTTTCACAGAACCGAGCACTCTGCACTTCCTTGACTGGTCCCAGCATTCTTTTCCGTCACTGTCTACCTAGGGAGAGATGATGGTAGCTGACTGGGGTGTTCGCGACAGTGTTCGTTCTAACAGTTGAGGAGAACACAGTCAGCTTTGACTTCCAGGCATGGGTATGGAAACAGTGTGAACTTAGGGAACGAAAAAAATATGTGATTGTGCGCGTCGCACAGTGTTTTCCCCATAGTCTAGCTCCCAGCACTTCCTTCCTTGGTCTCAGCCTCGTTCTCCAATCACTGTAGACCCTGTGGAAAAATGACGCTACGTCATTGAGGGGTTCCCCATAGTGTGCTTCTTGGGATTTGAGGACATCACACTCAGCTTATGTTTCTATGCGTGTGTTTCGCAACGTTGCAGACTCTGAGGATACCTATGGTTCCTGACTACGGCATTGCACACAGCGTTATTTCACACAATTGAGCACCCGGAACTTCCTTGACTGGACTCAGCACCGTGTTCAGTCACTGTCTTCGTAGGGAAAGTTGATGGGACTTGAATGCGGCGGTCGCCACAGTGCTCTTCTCTCAGAGGCGTATCGCACTCTCAGCTTTGACTTCCATGCGTTTGTTTTCAAACATTCTTCATTTAGGGAAACAACAAGAATAACTGATTGTTGCCTTGTAACAAGGTTTCTCCCGTGGTCGAGCTCCCTGCAATTCCTTGACTGGTTTCTGCGTCCATTTGAGTCACGGTCTACGGAGAGATAAATGGCGGTCGTTGAATGAGGTGTTCGCCACTCTGTTCTTTCTATGGTTGGAATAAAACGCGCTCAAATTTTCTTTCCATAAGTGTGTTTTCAAACCTTCCTTCCTTCCATAAACCCTATGGTACCTGAATGCAGCCTTCCACACAGTGTTGTTTCCCAGGGTTGAGCTCCCAGCTCTTCCTTCTGGGGTCGTTGCATCGGTTTTCAGTCACTCTCTACGTTTCGAATGAGGACGGTAGTTGAAAAGCGATGGCCCACCATGTTTCTTCTGGAAGTCGACTCTTTCACGCTGAGCTGCTTCTTCCCTGCATGTGTTTTTCAGCGTTGCTCAGCTAGGGAGACCGATGGTTCCTGATTGCGGCTTTCCTTACAGCGGCCTTTCCCAGATTCCAGCACCCTGCCCTTCCTGGACTGGTCTCAGCGTCATATTTCGTCACTGTCTTGCAGGGAAAGATGAAGGTGGTTGAATGAGGTGTTCGCCACAGGGCTCTTCTAGCTGAAGAGTATACCACGCTCCCCTTTGATTTCTACGTGTTTCTTTTCAAACAGTCTTCATTGAGGGAAACAAAAAGAATCACTGATTGTTGCATTGGGCACAGTGTTTTTCCCGGAGTCGAGCTCCCTGCACTTCCTCGACTGGTTTCAGCTTCGTTTTCGTCACTATCTACATAGGGAAAGATGAGGGGAGTTGAGTTAAGGGCTCCCTACTGTGTCCATTCAAAGAGTTGGCACCACTCATTCAGCTTTGACTTCCCTAAGTGTGTTTCCAAGCATTCGCAACGTCGGGATATAACCATCATAACGGGTGATTCCATTTCACACATTGTTTTGTCCAGAGTCGAGCTCCCTGCACGTCCTTGACGGGTCTCAGCAAGAAATTCATGTCACGCTCTCCGTAGTGACGGATGACGGTACTTGAACGAGGGGTTCGCCGCCGTGTTCCTTCGAGGATTGAGTACGACACGCTCAGCGTTTCCTTCCATAAGTGTGTTTTCAAACATTCCTTCCTTAGGGAAACACTATGGTACCCGAATGCAGCATTCCACACAGTGGCATTTCGCAGAGAGGAGCACCCGGGACTTCCTTCGTTGGTCTTCATATCTGTTTTCAGTCGCGGTGTACTAGTTCAAGGATGATGGTCGTTGAATCGGTGATTCCCCACCATGTTCTTTCTCGCAGTTGCGAATTTCACCCTGAGCTTCTTCTTCCCTGCATGTGTTTTTTAGCGTGACTCAGCTCGCGAGACCCTATGGTTTGGGAAGGCGGCATTGCGCAGAGCGTATTTTCACAGAACCGAGCACTCTGCACTTCCTTGACTGGTCCCAGCATTCTTTTCCGTCACTGTCTACCTAGGGAGAGATGATGGTAGCTGACTGGGGTGTTCGCGACAGTGTTCGTTCTAACAGTTGAGGAGAACACAGTCAGCTTTGACTTCCAGGCATGGGTATGGAAACAGTCTGAACTTAGGCAACGAAAAAAATATGTGATTGTGCGCGTCGCACAGTGTTTTCCCCATAGTCTAGCTCCCAGCACTTCCTTCCTTGGTCTCAGCCTCGTTCTCCAATCACTGTAGACCCTGTGGAAAAATGACGCTACGTCATTGAGGGGTTCCCCATACTGTGCTTCTTGGGATTTGAGGACATCACACTCAGCTTATGTTTCTATGCGTGTGTTTCGCAACGTTGCAGACTCTGAGGATACCTATGGTTCCTGACTACGGCATTGCACACAGCGTTATTTCACACAATTGAGCACCCGGAACTTCCTTGACTGGACTCAGCACCATGTTCAGTCACTGTCTTCGTAGGGAAAGTTGATGGGACTTGAATGCGGTGGTCGCCACAGTGCTCTTCTCTCAGAGGCGTATCGCACTCTCAGCTTTGACTTCCATGCGTTTGTTTTCAAACATTCTTCATTTAGGGAAACAACAAGAATAACTGATTGTTGCCTTGTAACAAGGTTTCTCCCGTGGTCGAGCTCCCTGCAATTCCTTGACTGGTTTCTGCGTACATTTGAGTCACGGTCTACGGAGAGATAAATGGCGGTCGTTGAATGAGGTGTTCGCCACTCTGTTCTTTCTATGGTTGGAATAAAACGCGCTCAAATTTTCTTTCCATAAGTGTGTTTTCAAACCTTCCTTCCTTCCATAAACCCTATGGTACCTGAATGCAGCCTTCCACACAGTGTTGTTTCCCAGGGTTGAGCTCCCAGCTCTTCCTTCTGGGGTCGTTGCATCGGTTTTCAGTCACTCTCTATGTTTCGAATGAGGACGGTAGTTGAAAAAGCGATGGCCCACCATGTTTCTTCTGGAAGTCGACGCTTTCACGCTGAGCTGCTTCTTCCCTGCATGTGTTTTTCAGCGTTGCTCAGCTAGGGAGACCGATGGTTCCTGATTGCGGCTTTCCTTACAGCGGCCTTTCCCAGATTCCAGCACCCTGCCCTTCCTGGACTGGTCTCAGCGTCATATTTCGTCACTGTCTTGCAGCGAAAGATGAAGGTGGTTGAATGAGGTGTTCGCCACAGGGCTCTTCTAGCTGAAGAGTATACCACGCTCCCCTTTGACTTCTACGTATTTCTTTTATTTTTTTTTATTTTTTATTTTTTATTTTTTATTTTTTATTTTTATTTTATTTTTTTTTTTGCAAATAGTTTATTGTCAAATTAGTTTCCACATAACTTCTACGTGTTTCTTTTCAAACAGTCTTCATTGAGGGAAACAAAAAGAATCACTGATTGTTGCATTGGGCACAGTGTTTTTCCCGGAGTCGAGCTCCCTGCACTTCCTCGACTGGTTTCAGCTTCGTTTTTAGTCACAATCTACGTAGGGAAAGATGAGGGGAGTTGAGTTAAGGGCTCCCTACTGTGTCCATTCAAAGAGTTGGTACCACTCATTCAGCTTTGACTTCCCTAAGTGTGTTTCCAAACATTTGGAACGTACGGATATCAACATCATAACGGGTGATTCCATTTCACACATTGTTTTGTCCAGAGTCGAGCTCCCTGCACGTCCTTGACGGGTCTCAGCAAGAAATTCATGTCACGCTCTCCCTAGTGACGGATGACGGTAGTTGAACGAGGGGTTCGCCGCCGTGTTCCTTCGAGGATTGAGTACGACACGCTCAGCGTTTCCTTCCATAAGTGTGTTTTCAAACATTCCTTCCTTAGGGAAACACTATGGTACCCGAATGCAGCATTCCACACAGTGGCATTTCGCAGAGAGGAGCACCCGGGACTTCCTTCGTTGGTATTCACATCTGTTTTCAGTCGTGGTGTACGAGTTCAAGGATGACGGTCGTTGAATCGGTGATTCCCCACCATGTTCTTTCTCGCAGTTGCGAATTTCACCTTGAGCTTCTTCCCTGCATGTGTTTTCCAGCGTGACTCAGCTCGCGAGACCCTATGGTTTGAAAAGGCGGCATTGCGCAGAGCGTATTTTCACAGAATCGAGCACTCTGCACTTCCTTGACTGATCCCAGCATTCTTTTCCGTCACTGTCTACCTAGGGAGAGATGATGGTAGCTGACTGGGGTGTTCGCGACAGTGTTCGTTCTAACAGTTGAGGAGAACACAGTCAGCTTTGACTTCCAGGCATGGGTATGGAAACAGTGTGAACATAGGGAACGAAAAAAATATGTGATTGTGCGCGTCGCACAGTGTTTTCCCCATAGTCTAGCTCCCAGCACTTCCTTCCTTGGTCTCAGCCTCGTTCTCCAATCACTGTAGACCCTGTGGAAAAATGACGCTACGTCATTGAGGGGTTCCCCATACTGTGCTTCTTGGGATTTGAGGACATCACACTCAGCTTATGTTTCTATGCGTGTGTTTCGCAACGTTGCAGACTCTGAGGATACCTATGGTTCCTGACTACGGCATTGCACACAGCGTTATTTCACACAATTGAGCACCCGGAACTTCCTTGACTGGACTCAGCACCATGTTCAGTCACTGTCTTCGTAGGGAAAGTTGATGGGACTTGAATGCGGCGGTCGCCACAGTGCTCTTCTCTCAGAGGCGTATCGCACTCTCAGCTTTGACTTCCATGCGTTTGTTTTCAAACATTCTTCATTTAGGGAAACAACAAGAATAACTGATTGTTGCCTTGTAACAAGGTTTCTCCCGTGGTCGAGCTCCCTGCAATTCCTTGACTGGTTTCTGCGTCCATTTGAGTCACGGTCTACGGAGAGATAAATGGCGGTTGTTGAATGAGGTGTTCGCCACTCTGTTCTTTCTATGGTTGGAATAAAACGCGCTCAAATTTTCTTTCCATAAGTGTGTTTTCAAACCTTCCTTCCTTCCATAAACCCTATGGTACCTGAATGCAGCCTTCCACACAGTGTTGTTTCCCAGGGTTGAGCTCCCAGCTCTTCCTTCTGGGGTCGTTGCATCGGTTTTCAGTCACTCTCTATGTTTCGAATGAGGACGGTAGTAGAAAAAGCGATGGCCCACCATGTTTCTTCTGGAAGTCGACTCTTTCACGCTGAGCTGCTTCTTCCCTGCATGTGTTTTTCAGCGTTGCTCAGCTAGGGAGACCGATGGTTCCTGATTGCGGCTTTCCTTACAGCGGCCTTTCCCAGATTCCAGCACCCTGCCCTTCCTGGACTGGTCTCAGCGTCATATTTCGTCACTGTCTTGCAGGGAAAGATGAAGGTGGTTGAATGAGGTGTTCGCCACAGGGCTCTTCTAGCTGAAGAGTATACCACGCTCCCCTTTGACTTCTACGTGTTTCTTTTCAAACAGTCTTCATTGAGGGAAACAAAAAGAATCACTGATTGTTGCATTGGGCACAGTGTTTTTCCCGGAGTCGAGCTCCCTGCACTTCCTCGACTGGTTTCAGCTTCGTTTTCGTCACTATCTACATAGGGAAAGATGAGGGGAGTTGAGTTAAGGGCTCCCTACTGTGTCCATTCAAAGAGTTGGCACCACTCATTCAGCTTTGACTTCCCTAAGTGTGTTTCCAAGCATTCGCAACGTCGGGATATAACCATCATAACGGGTGATTCCATTTCACACATTGTTTTGTCCAGAGTCGAGCTCCCTGCACGTCCTTGACGGGTCTCAGCAAGAAATTCATGTCACGCTCTCCGTAGTGACGGATGACGGTACTTGAACGAGGGGTTCGCCGCCGTGTTCCTTCGAGGATTGAGTACGACACGCTCAGCGTTTCCTTCCATAAGTGTGTTTTCAAACATTCCTTCCTTAGGGAAACACTATGGTACCCGAATGCAGCATTCCACACAGTGGCATTTCGCAGAGAGGAGCACCCGGGACTTCCTTCGTTGGTCTTCATATCTGTTTTCAGTCGCGGTGTACTAGTTCAAGGATGATGGTCGTTGAATCGGTGATTCCCCACCATGTTCTTTCTCGCAGTTGCGAATTTCACCCTGAGCTTCTTCTTCCCTGCATGTGTTTTTTAGCGTGACTCAGCTCGCGAGACCCTATGGTTTGGGAAGGCGGCATTGCGCAGAGCGTATTTTCACAGAACCGAGCACTCTGCACTTCCTTGACTGGTCCCAGCATTCTTTTCCGTCACTGTCTACCTAGGGAGAGATGATGGTAGCTGACTGGGGTGTTCGCGACAGTGTTCGTTCTAACAGTTGAGGAGAACACAGTCAGCTTTGACTTCCAGGCATGGGTATGGAAACAGTCTGAACTTAGGCAACGAAAAAAATATGTGATTGTGCGCGTCGCACAGTGTTTTCCCCATAGTCTAGCTCCCAGCACTTCCTTCCTTGGTCTCAGCCTCGTTCTCCAATCACTGTAGACCCTGTGGAAAAATGACGCTACGTCATTGAGGGGTTCCCCATACTGTGCTTCTTGGGATTTGAGGACATCACACTCAGCTTATGTTTCTATGCGTGTGTTTCGCAACGTTGCAGACTCTGAGGATACCTATGGTTCCTGACTACGGCATTGCACATAGCGTTATTTCACACAATTGAGCACCCGGAACTTCCTTGACTGGACTCAGCACCATGTTCAGTCACTGTCTTCGTAGGGAAAGTTGATGGGACTTGAATGCGGTGGTCGCCACAGTGCTCTTCTCTCAGAGGCGTATCGCACTCTCAGCTTTGACTTCCATGCGTTTGTTTTCAAACATTCTTCATTTAGGGAAACAACAAGAATAACTGATTGTTGCCTTGTAACAAGGTTTCTCCCGTGGTCGAGCTCCCTGCAATTCCTTGACTGGTTTCTGCGTACATTTGAGTCACGGTCTACGGAGAGATAAATGGCGGTCGTTGAATGAGGTGTTCGCCACTCTGTTCTTTCTATGGTTGGAATAAAACGCGCTCAAATTTTCTTTCCATAAGTGTGTTTTCAAACCTTCCTTCCTTCCATAAACCCTATGGTACCTGAATGCAGCCTTCCACACAGTGTTGTTTCCCAGGGTTGAGCTCCCAGCTCTTCCTTCTGGGGTCGTTGCATCGGTTTTCAGTCACTCTCTATGTTTCGAATGAGGACGGTAGTTGAAAAAGCGATGGCCCACCATGTTTCTTCTGGAAGTCGACGCTTTCACGCTGAGCTGCTTCTTCCCTGCATGTGTTTTTCAGCGTTGCTCAGCTAGGGAGACCGATGGTTCCTGATTGCGGCTTTCCTTACAGCGGCCTTTCCCAGATTCCAGCACCCTGCCCTTCCTGGACTGGTCTCAGCGTCATATTTCGTCACTGTCTTGCAGCGAAAGATGAAGGTGGTTGAATGAGGTGTTCGCCACAGGGCTCTTCTAGCTGAAGAGTATACCACGCTCCCCTTTGACTTCTACGTGTTTCTTTTATTTTTTTTTATTTTTTATTTTTTATTTTTTATTTTTTATTTTTATTTTATTTTTTTTTTGCAAATAGTTTATTGTCAAATTAGTTTCCACATAACTTCTACGTGTTTCTTTTCAAACAGTCTTCATTGAGGGAAACAAAAAGAATCACTGATTGTTGCATTGGGCACAGTGTTTTTCCCGGAGTCGAGCTCCCTGCACTTCCTCGACTGGTTTCAGCTTCGTTTTCAGTCACAATCTACGTAGGGAAAGATGAGGGGAGTTGAGTTAAGGGCTCCCTACTGTGTCCATTCAAAGAGTTGGTACCACTCATTCAGCTTTGACTTCCCTAAGTGTGTTTCCAAACATTTGGAACGTACGGATATCAACATCATAACGGGTGATTCCATTTCACACATTGTTTTGTCCAGAGTCGAGCTCCCTGCACGTCCTTGACGGGTCTCAGCAAGAAATTCATGTCACGCTCTCCCTAGTGACGGATGACGGTAGTTGAACGAGGGGTTCGCCGCCGTGTTCCTTCGAGGATTGAGTACGACACGCTCAGCGTTTCCTTCCATAAGTGTGTTTTCAAACATTCCTTCCTTAGGGAAACACTATGGTACCCGAATGCAGCATTCCACACAGTGGCATTTCGCAGAGAGGAGCACCCGGGACTTCCTTCGTTGGTATTCACATCTGTTTTCAGTCGTGGTGTACGAGTTCAAGGATGACGGTCGTTGAATCGGTGATTCCCCACCATGTTCTTTCTCGCAGTTGCGAATTTCACCCTGAGCTTCTTCCCTGCATGTGTTTTCCAGCGTGACTCAGCTCGCGAGACCCTATGGTTTGAAAAGGCGGCATTGCGCAGAGCGTATTTTCACAGAATCGAGCACTCTGCACTTCCTTGACTGATCCCAGCATTCTTTTCCGTCACTGTCTACCTAGGGAGAGATGATGGTAGCTGACTGGGGTGTTCGCGACAGTGTTCGTTCTAACAGTTGAGGAGAACACAGTCAGCTTTGACTTCCAGGCATGGGTATGGAAACAGTGTGAACATAGGGAACGAAAAAAATATGTGATTGTGCGCGTCGCACAGTGTTTTCCCCATAGTCTAGCTCCCAGCACTTCCTTCCTTGGTCTCAGCCTCGTTCTCCAATCACTGTAGACCCTGTGGAAAAATGACGCTACGTCATTGAGGGGTTCCCCATACTGTGCTTCTTGGGATTTGAGGACATCACACTCAGCTTATGTTTCTATGCGTGTGTTTCGCAACGTTGCAGACTCTGAGGATACCTATGGTTCCTGACTACGGCATTGCACACAGCGTTATTTCACACAATTGAGCACCCGGAACTTCCTTGACTGGACTCAGCACCGTGTTCAGTCACTGTCTTCGTAGGGAAAGTTGATGGGACTTGAATGCGGCGGTCGCCACAGTGCTCTTCTCTCAGAGGCGTATCGCACTCTCAGCTTTGACTTCCATGCGTTTGTTTTCAAACATTCTTCATTTAGGGAAACAACAAGAATAACTGATTGTTGCCTTGTAACAAGGTTTCTCCCGTGGTCGAGCTCCCTGCAATTCCTTGACTGGTTTCTGCGTCCATTTGAGTCACGGTCTACGGAGAGATAAATGGCGGTCGTTGAATGAGATGTTCGCCACTCTGTTCTTTCTATGGTTGGAATAAAACGCGCTCAAATTTTCTTTCCATAAGTGTGTTTTCAAACTTTCCTTCCTTCCATAAACCCTATGGTACCTGAATGCAGCCTTCCACACAGTGTTGTTTCCCAGGGTTGAGCTCCCAGCTCTTCCTTCTGGGGTCGTTGCATCGGTTTTCAGTCACTCTCTACGTTTCGAATGAGGACGGTAGTAGAAAAAGCGATGGCCCACCATGTTTCTTCTGGAAGTCGACTCTTTCACGCTGAGCTGCTTCTTCCCTGCATGTGTTTTTCAGCGTTGCTCAGCTAGGGAGACCGATGGTTCCTGATTGCGGCTTTCCTTACAGCGGCCTTTCCCAGATTCCAGCACCCTGCCCTTCCTGGACTGGTCTCAGCGTCATATTTCGTCACTGTCTTACAGGGAAAGATGAAGGTGGTTGAATGAGGTGTTCGCCACAGGGCTCTTCTAGCTGAAGAGTATACCACGCTCCCCTTTGATTTCTACGTGTTTCTTTTCAAACAGTCTTCATTGAGGGAAACAAAAAGAATCACTGATTGTTGCATTGGGCACAGTGTTTTTCCCGGAGTCGAGCTCCCTGCACTTCCTCGACTGGTTTCAGCTTCGTTTTCGTCACTATCTACATAGGGAAAGATGAGGGGAGTTGAGTTAAGGGCTCCCTACTGTGTCCATTCAAAGAGTTGGCACCACTCATTCAGCTTTGACTTCCCTAAGTGTGTTTCCAAGCATTCGCAACGTCGGGATATAACCATCATAACGGGTGATTCCATTTCACACATTGTTTTGTCCAGAGTCGAGCTCCCTGCACGTCCTTGACGGGTCTCAGCAAGAAATTCATGTCACGCTCTCCGTAGTGACGGATGACGGTACTTGAACGAGGGGTTCGCCGCCGTGTTCCTTCGAGGATTGAGTACGACACGCTCAGCGTTTCCATCCATAAGTGTGTTTTCAAACATTCCTTCCTTAGGGAAACACTATGGTACCCGAATGCAGCATTCCACACAGTGGCATTTCGCAGAGAGGAGCACCCGGGACTTCCTTCGTTGGTCTTCATATCTGTTTTCAGTCGCGGTGTACTAGTTCAAGGATGATGGTCGTTGAATCGGTGATTCCCCACCATGTTCTTTCTCGCAGTTGCGAATTTCACCCTGAGCTTCTTCTTCCCTGCATGTGTTTTTTAGCGTGACTCAGCTCGCGAGACCCTATGGTTTGGGAAGGCGGCATTGCGCAGAGCGTATTTTCACAGAACCGAGCACTCTGCACTTCCTTGACTGGTCCCAGCATTCTTTTCCGTCACTGTCTACCTAGGGAGAGATGATGGTAGCTGACTGGGGTGTTCGCGACAGTGTTCGTTCTAACAGTTGAGGAGAACACAGTCAGCTTTGACTTCCAGGCATGGGTATGGAAACAGTGTGAACTTAGGCAACGAAAAAAATATGTGATTGTGCGCGTCGCACAGTGTTTTCCCCATAGTGTAGCTCCCAGCACTTCCTTCCTTGGTCTCAGCCTCGTTCTCCAATCACTGTAGACCCTGTGGAAAAATGACGCTACGTCATTGAGGGGTTCCCCATACTGTGCTTCTTGGGATTTGAGGACATCACACTCAGCTTATGTTTCTATGCGTGTGTTTCGCAACGTTGCAGACTCTGAGGATACCTATGGTTCCTGACTACGGCATTGCACACAGCGTTATTTCACACAATTGAGCACCCGGAACTTCCTTGACTGGACTCAGCACCGTGTTCAGTCACTGTCTTCGTAGGGAAAGTTGATGGGACTTGAATGCGGCGGTCGCCACAGTGCACTTCTCTCAGAGGCGTATCGCACTCTCAGCTTTGACTTCCATGCGTTTGTTTTCAAACATTCTTCATTTAGGGAAACAACAAGAATAACTGATTGTTGCCTTGTAACAAGGTTTCTCCCGTGGTCGAGCTCCCTGCAATTCCATGACTGGTTTCTGCGTCCATTTGAGTCACGGTCTACGGAGAGATAAATGGCGGTCGTTGAATGAGATGTTCGCCACTCTGTTCTTTCTATGGTTGGAATAAAACGCGCTCAAATTTTCTTTCCATAAGTGTGTTTTCAAACTTTCCTTCCTTCCATAAACCCTATGGTACCTGAATGCAGCCTTCCACACAGTGTTGTTTCCCAGGGTTGAGCTCCCAGCTCTTCCTTCTGGGGTCGTTGCATCGGTTTTCAGTCACTCTCTACGTTTCGAATGAGGACGGTAGTAGAAAAAGCGATGGCCCACCATGTTTCTTCTGGAAGTCGACTCTTTCACGCTGAGCTGCTTCTTCCCTGCATGTGTTTTTCAGAGTTGCTCAGCTAGGGAAACCGATGGTTCCTGATTGCGGCTTTCCTTACAGCGGCCTTTCCCAGATTCCAGCACCCTGCCCTTCCTGGACTGGTCTCAGCGTCATATTTCGTCACTGTCTTGCAGGGAAAGATGAAGGTGGTTGAATGAGGTGTTCGCCACAGGGCTCTTCTAGCTGAAGAGTATACCACGCTCCCCTTTGACTTCTACGTGTTTCTTTTCAAACAGTCTTCATTGAGGGAAACAAAAAGAATCACTGATTGTTGCATTGGGCACAGTGTTTTTCCCGGAGTCGAGCTCCCTGCACTTCCTCGACTGGTTTCAGCTTCGTTTTCGTCACTATCTACATAGGGAAAGATGAGGGGAGTTGAGTTAAGGGCTCCCTACTGTGTCCATTCAAAGAGTTGGCACCACTCATTCAGCTTTGACTTCCCTAAGTGTGTTTCCAAGCATTCGCAACGTCGGGATATAACCATCATAACGGGTGATTCCATTTCACACATTGTTTTGTCCAGAGTCGAGCTCCCTGCACGTCCTTGACGGGTCTCAGCAAGAAATTCATGTCACGCTCTCCGTAGTGACGGATGACGGTACTTGAACGAGGGGTTCGCCGCCGTGTTCCTTCGAGGATTGAGTACGACACGCTCAGCGTTTCCATCCATAAGTGTGTTTTCAAACATTCCTTCCTTAGGGAAACACTATGGTACCCGAATGCAGCATTCCACACAGTGGCATTTCGCAGAGAGGAGCACCCGGGACTTCCTTCGTTGGTATTCACATCTGTTTTCAGTCGTGGTGTACGAGTTCAAGGATGACGGTCGTTGAATCGGTGATTCCCCACCATGTTCTTTCTCGCAGTTGCGAATTTCACCTTGAGCTTCTTCCCTGCATGTGTTTTCCAGCGTGACTCAGCTCGCGAGACCCTATGGTTTGAAAAGGCGGCATTGCGCAGAGCGTATTTTCACAGAATCGAGCACTCTGCACTTCCTTGACTGATCCCAGCATTCTTTTCCGTCACTGTCTACCTAGGGAGAGATGATGGTAGCTGACTGGGGTGTTCGCGACAGTGTTCGTTCTAACAGTTGAGGAGAACACAGTCAGCTTTGACTTCCAGGCATGGGTATGGAAACAGTGTGAACATAGGGAACGAAAAAAATATGTGATTGTGCGCGTCGCACAGTGTTTTCCCCATAGTCTAGCTCCCAGCACTTCCTTCCTTGGTCTCAGCCTCGTTCTCCAATCACTGTAGACCCTGTGGAAAAATGACGCTACGTCATTGAGGGGTTCCCCATACTGTGCTTCTTGGGATTTGAGGACATCACACTCAGCTTATGTTTCTATGCGTGTGTTTCGCAACGTTGCAGACTCTGAGGATACCTATGGTTCCTGACTACGGCATTGCACACAGCGTTATTTCACACAATTGAGCACCCGGAACTTCCTTGACTGGACTCAGCACCATGTTCAGTCACTGTCTTCGTAGGGAAAGTTGATGGGACTTGAATGCGGCGGTCGCCACAGTGCTCTTCTCTCAGAGGCGTATCGCACTCTCAGCTTTGACTTCCATGCGTTTGTTTTCAAACATTCTTCATTTAGGGAAACAACAAGAATAACTGATTGTTGCCTTGTAACAAGGTTTCTCCCGTGGTCGAGCTCCCTGCAATTCCTTGACTGGTTTCTGCGTCCATTTGAGTCACGGTCTACGGAGATATAAATGGCGGTTGTTGAATGAGGTGTTCGCCACTCTGTTCTTTCTATGGTTGGAATAAAACGCGCTCAAATTTTCTTTCCATAAGTGTGTTTTCAAACCTTCCTTCCTTCCATAAACCCTATGGTACCTGAATGCAGCCTTCCACACAGTGTTGTTTCCCAGGGTTGAACTCCCAGCTCTTCCTTCTGGGGTCGTTGCATCGGTTTTCAGTCACTCTCTACGTTTCGAATGAGGACGGTAGTTGAAAAGCGATGGCCCACCATGTTTCTTCTGGAAGTCGACGCTTTCACGCTGAGCTGCTTCTTCCCTGCATGTGTTTTTCAGCGTTGCTCAGCTGGGGAGACCGATGGTTCCTGATT
>JAESUZ010000108.1:0-31023 GCA_017311185.1 Proteles cristata cristata
AATCCTCCTATACGTGCACACATATGATATTTGTCTTTCTCTGCCTGACTTATTTCGCTCAGCATAACACCCTCAAGGTCCATCCATGTTGTTACACATGGCCAGATTTCATTCTTTCTCATTGCCATGTAGTATTCCAATATGGAACATCTTTTAATATATTTATTTGCCATCTGTATATATTCTTAGTGAGTTTTTGACCCATTTTTTTAAACTGGGTTGTTTGTTTTCTTATTGTGTTTTAGGAGTTCTTTGTATATTTTAGATAACAGTCCTTTACCAGATCTGTCTTTTGCAAATATTTTCTCCAGTTTGTGGCTTATATTCTCATTATCTTTACACTGTCTTTTGCAGAACACAAGATTTTAATATTAATGAAGTCCAGCTTATCAATAATTTCTTTCATGGATCATGTCTTTGGTGTATTAAAAAGTCATTGCTGGGATGCCTGGGTGCCAGTCAGTTAAGCATCTGACTTTGGCTCAGGTCAAGATCTCACAGTTCATGGGTTCAAGCCCCACATTGGGCTCTCTGCTGTCAGTGCAGAGCTTGCTTTGAATTCCTTCTCCTTCTCTGCCTCTCTCTCTCAAAAAGAAATAAATATTTAAAAAAAGGTCATCACCATATCCAAGGTCCTTTAGGTTTTCTCTCATCTTATTTGCTAGGACTTTAATAGTTTTGTATATCACATTAGGTATATGATCCATTCTGAGTTAAGTTTTGTGATGGGTATAAGATCTTTTTTTTTTTGCATGTGGATCTCCAGCTGTTCCAGTTGAAGAAACTGTCTTTGCTCAATTGTATTACATGTACTCCTTTGTCAAAGATCAGTTAACTCTATTTGTGGGGTCTACTTCTGGGTTCTCTACTCTGCTCCACCGATCTATTTGTCTATATTTCACCAATATCACACTGCCTTGATTGCTATAGATTTATAGTAAATCTTGAAGTTGAGTAGCATCAGTCTTCCAACTTTGTTCTTCTTCAACAGTGTTTTGGGTATTCTGAATCTTTTGCCTCTCCATATAAACTTTAGAATCTATTTGTTGATAACTACAAAATAACTTCCTTGGATTTTGATTGGGAATTCATTAAATCAAGTTGAGAAGAACTGACATCTTGACAATATTGAGTCTTCCTATCCATGGACATGAAATATCTCTCCATTTATTTAGTTCTTCTTTGATTTCACTCATCAGAGTTTTGTAGTTTTCTGGGTTTTGTTTTTTGTTTTTCCAAGCGTATATACCACAGATACTTGGGATGACTAAGTGGTTTCCTATTCTTCTCATAGTCTAGTTGTATATGATTACTTCACCAGCTTCCCTCCAAACTATTCATGCATGAAAACTCAGAAAACCATCCAAAGGCTTGCATGGTAGAATAAAAAAATCAAAAATTCTATTTTTGATGCAATTTCATTTCTTTGAGGCAGTTAACATTATAGGGATAGACATATAATCAGCAGATATCAAAGTAGCCAATTGAGTATTCTGGGAATTAGGGGGACACCAGAGAATAAGCAGACAGGATATGTAGTCCTTGCCTTCAAAGGTTATACAATCTAATTGAAGAGGCCAATGATGGTGGCAATGATTATTACTATTATCACTACTCCTCCATCACTACCACTAGTTATTGAACACTTAACCACATCCTAAGTAAAGCACTTGGCACATACTATTTTCATTTAACTTTCAACATAACCTTGTGAGAGGGACTATTTATATCTACATTTATTAGATGAAAGGCTTTTAAAGGTCACATATATTGTTCAAGGTCATGCAGGATATATACTTTTAGTCACAAGGCTTTACTATCTCCAATAAAACAATTAAGAAACAATCAAAGAATTGAATGGAATTGACTGGCAATTTTACTGAAATTTAAGGAATGAAAATGTGGCTTGAGTAGGTGGGAAAAACTTCACGGAGAAGATAGGATTTGAACAAATTGGCCAGATTTTTACAGAAAATGTCTTGAGTGATGGGTAATTATTGGATAGGTAAAGAAGAAAAAAGAAAAAGACTTTCCAGGAGCAATGATGACATAAGCAGACATTGAAGTGGGTTATGCATGCATGTGCGTGTATATACTGTATAGTTGGGAGCACGGAAAGACATATTTTTGGAAAATTTCCTCTGACTACTGATTTCCATAGAAAAATCTTTCCATGGCTTTTCTCCTACCTCTCAGTATGCACTCCCGCCGATTACACTCTGGAAGGCAACTCTGTTCTAATAGTAGCTTGCTAACATCTATCACATCCTTCTAACCTGGAAATATCAGGGATGATCCTTGCCCTGGTTATTTATACAAGTGCTATTTTGGTCACTGATTGGTCAGAACAAGAAATGCAAATGCTCAAAAACATTATTTCTGAATCATTAGTTTTTATGATTCTTCTATGTTTCCTATGCCACTTCTCCATAATCCACCCCTCCTCCACACACACATAGAATTATTGATGGCCTTAGCATTTGTTACTATAGTCAGAAGTCACATTTCAGAACTGGTGATTTCTCTATCGCCAGAAACTCTAGTCCTCATACCCAGTTTTCAGTGGTCTCCCATGAAGGCATAGTGTGGCTAGAAATAGCCTCCTTGTAAATATAGTTAAGAAAACAAACATGGGGCATCAAATATGCTTTGAGTCAAGAGTTTACATATTGATTATTTGGTTCATCTGAACTCCCAGTCTTCAGTTCATGGGAGACAATTTTTAGGGGATGTTATAAGTGGAAGGGACCTTTAGAGATTACTAAATCTGCACTCTGGTTTTCTCTAGTGGCTGGAGGATGACTCCAACATGAAACATCTAGGTTTAGAAGGACTGGACCTCCATGCCAAAACTAATTTCTTGCAACAGTTTGGCTACTCATTGGCTCTGCAGTCCTGGGAAACAAGAGAATCAGGAATTATTTTTAATAAAGCATTCTGAGATCAAAGGAAGAGAATTTACAATGTAATAACCTAGCCAAACTCTCGACTAATTTTTGGGAAGGAGAGAGAATTATCGAAATTATCAGCTTTTTTAAAGGACAGCACAGTATTGCTATTTTCAAAATATATATTAATTCAATGTACCTGTTAAAATGTTAGCAAGTAGAGTTCCTGCTAAGGTTGTTTACATGAACCAGATGGTTTAGATAAGAACCATGTGTAATTTACAGCATTATTTTGCTATGATAAATTCAGCTCTTAAATTCTTAAGGAGTTATGCCTTTTCATTTCCCTCCATTCCTCCAACACCCATCTCCACCTGTCAAATTCTACTCAGTTTTCAGGCATCATCTCAAATGTTACCTTGTCTATGAAGCTGCCTCACTAGAATTAATTACTCCTTCCTAATGTGTTATCATAATATTTTATCTAGAATTAGATTTTTATGTTCGCTTATTCTCTCCTTCCTTTTCGCTAAACCAAAATTTTACTTAGTATATGCCAGGTCCTATGCTAGTGACTAGGAGTTACAGAGATGAACAAAATTCATTTACTGCTCTGGCAGAACTCACAAAACAATGAGAGGCATGAAATATAACCAAATATAAATTATTTTAATAATTAGTGCAGTAAAACTATGAGTAAAGTGCTATGACAGAGAAGGAGTAATTAAATCTGCTGGAATAATTTGGGATGTATATGTTTGGGGTTGGGTGTATAGAAAGGATGAGAAATACTAGGAAGCCTTTGCTGGGAAAGAGTAATTTGGAATGAGTCTTTAAGGAGGGATAAGATTTTCCTCTATGTATTGATAGGAAGATTAGGGTTGAAGAGCATTCCAGGAAGCATGATCAACTGGACATTACCATTCACTGCCTTGAATTACAGTTATTGAATACATGTCTCTTTTCTGCTGGCCTGCATACTCCTTTAGGTCAGGTACTTAGTTTTGGGTGTTTTGTTTCTCCATTTCTTAGTACAGTGTCTTGTGTCAAGTAGGTATTCAAGAAGTATTTGGATGAATGAATAAAGAAAATCAACTTACATTGATTTTGGGCACAATGAACAATCCATGCAATGATACTCATTGATTATTTATATACCTTTTCAGAAAGATAAATTATCTTAAAAGTGATAGCATAGTTGCTAAACTAATTCTCTCTCCAGACAACCGAATTTACGTGTAGTAAATTACTTAGAGTTACAACCAGAAATAAATGCACCTAACTAATAATTCAGTTTGATGTTATTGGCTATAATCTTTCTCCAATATAGGCACAGTCATACATACAAGGAAGCTTATAAATTTTTACATTCAAAGGGAAATCCCAGATGATCATTTCTGTCTGGCAACAATCTGGATTAAGGTCTGAACTAACAAAATATGCTGGGTTGAACATCTGTTTGGAATCATCACTTAATAGTGGAAAAGTTAAGTCCAGGTCTGATTCACTTTACAGACTAAAAATGGACACCTAGCAATTTCTTTAGGTATTTTATAAAAGTGGTCCCATGTCACTAAAGGAAGAGATTGCTCATTTGCCCATAAGCCCTACATTCACTGACAGTGGCCGAGAATATTCCAAAGCCAAATATGAGTGCTGTCAAAATACCTCACCAAGTCTGAAGAATATGTCCTGCAATGCTCATTTTCTGTTCTGCCTTGTGTGGCAACTTCTCAAGAGCTCATGGGTTGTAGAGTAGTTGTGAATGAATCCCTTCTCTGTAAGTTGATTGAAGTTATGGCACTTTGGAATAAGAGTTCATTAGTGCCAAAAGAGTAAAAGATTTGTAAGTAATCATCCATTTTAACTTGGTATCGCTCCATAACTATCAAATCATTGCCATCTGTTTATTTTTATATTATACTTCACTTGATTAACTAGTCAATTATTGTCAGTTATTTGATCTTGAAGATAACACACACACACATATACACACACACATTCTGTAATACACCTATCTTGTAGTAGAGTTAATTATTTCATTTGTTTCCTTTATTTCCTTTGAAACAAGTTCGGTATGTTGGTGTCATCCCATTATCTATACTTTTTTATTATGACAAAAGCTCTCCTTCTCTGACAATTCACTCTCCCATAATTCTCTTTCTTATGTCGAGGTTTATATCCATTGGTTTTTATGCTTACTGTAATTTTGTTACACAGTATTGTGCAAAGTTGAGGAGAGGATTTTGTCAACAAACATCTACTAAAAGTCTGTTAAGAGTAGGATCAAGAGCATGGGTTTGGGAGTCAGATGATTCTGGACTAGAGTTTGTGCTCATTCTGTTTCTCTTTACTTCTTTTCTTGCTGGTCTGCCTTCCAGTCTTCCTTTTATATTTATTGTACATTCATTGTACATTTTCTATGTGCCACACACCATTATAGACGTTGAAGACATTATGGTGAGTCAAACAGGCCTCATCCCCCTCCTTGGTTTTATGAAGCTCTCTAGTGCAGGAGGAAGATATTAAAATACAGACAAACATAAAATAATTACACATTGAAATAAGTTCACTGAATAAAGAACTGGGTTTGATGAGAAAAAAATTGCAAGCTACAAATTTAGGAAAGTGATAGAATTTCCCTTATAGATTTGTTGAAGATTAAATTAGATAATGTGGGTAAAGAATTTAGCATGGCTCAGAGTGAGTACTTGGTAAGTGGTAATAATAACATGGTAATAGATAAGGTGATGATGATGAAGTAGTTCTAACCCTTGAAGGGTTCAAAGTCTACTGAGAGACACAGCATATATAGAAATTAAAACAATATATTTTACAGATAATGAAACAGAGGCACAGAGAGTTTAAGTAATCAGTTCAATATCACACAGCTAATAAGTGGTAGAACAGGAATATGAACCCAGGCATCCCTGGTACCAATGCCTACAGTATTATCCATTACACTAAACTCCTTCCCAAAGAGCCCTTTATTTTTTGTGTTCTCCTAATTCATTGAACACACTACTATAATAGCCCTTATTATATTTATAAGTTTTCTATATTCGTCTTTCCTCCTAGACACTGGACCCTTATTCCTCCTGTTATTCTTTGTGCCTAGACACTGTGCCTGACACAAAGTAGATGTTCAATAAACTATTTGAAATAAATGAATGAGGAAATATATGAACATATGTAAGAGAGTCCTGCATAGACATTCTTCTTCCCTGAAGAAAGTAGGTATATAGCATGTGACAAGCTATTCAGAATGGAATACCATTCTGTTGTGTATTAAGATAAAATCTCTTTTGGTGGGTATCTTCTGAGGACTAAATACTCAACATTTTAAACAGAGAGTAAAGGGAAGATAAAGGTGATAATTTGAGGTATTATAATCCTAAATGCTGATAGTATAAAAATATCACAATAGTTACTTACACAATACTAATAGAAATATAAACTTTAGGAAAGATAAATCTGGAGATAGGAAGATAATTTTCATCACATAGAAAATCTTCATGGGTAAAAAGGACCTGACTAGAATTTCTTTGAAAATTTAAAGGTAGTTAAATTTACTAACATAAATGTTCATGTAGCACATGTACAAGGAGCATATTTGTTAGCTCCTTGAAGGCAGGGGATATAAATCTCATTTACTTTTGTATATTCTACAGTGATTAGCTAAAAGTGGGTGCCAATTAGTGTGCTTTTAAATAAGTGAACTCTGGAAGAACTCAGCAACTGCACAAAGTGGGGCTTACCTACAATGCCTATTTCATAGATCCAGAGCCAAATAAAATCTCTTTGCATTATGTAGTATTGCACTGTGGACTTAGCTCTCTAGTCATTTCTGCATAAGGAAGATAACGGCTCAAAGCTGGGTGAAACATCAGACCTCTGGAATATACCAGGACTTAGATAAATGGTGAATAATAGTGTTAATGATAGTGATTATAACAAGACTAAAAATAGTTAACACTTACTTAATACTTATTATGTGCCAGGCACTATTCTAGGCACTTTATGTACATTAATTTATAACTCACAACAACCCTATGAAGTAGGACCTCTCATTACCCTTATTTTTCTGATGAGATAACAGGAGCAGAGAGGTTAACCAACCTGTCAATGGTCATAAAGTTAGCTTGCAGTGAAGCCTAATTCAAACTCAGGCAGTCTGACTCCACAATTCATGCTCTTAACCACTATGCTATATTAAACTAGGGAAATCATAAAGTTATAAAATATTTGAGCTGGGAAGGCTATTGATCTCATCATTACATAGATAGATATTCCCCAGGTCCTCTATTGCAGGGATCCTTAACTGGGGCTAAGATGCCTCTCCCCCCTTCCCCAGGGAGCATTTGGCAAATGTGGAGACATCTTTGGTTGTCACAACTGGAGGTAGGGGGCGCTACTGGAATCTAGTGGATAGAGGCCAGGAATACTGCCAAACACCCTACAAGGTACAGGACAGCCCCTCACACCAAACAATTATCTGACCCAAAATGTCAACAGTGAGAAGACTGAGAGATCTTGCTCTACTGCAGCAACGTTCATGGGTTCTTTTTAAAGAAACTATTTATTTATTTATTTTGAGAGAGAGAGAGAGAGCAGGGGAAGGGCAGGGAGAGAGGGTGAGAGAGATCCCAAGTAGGCTCTGCACTGTGCAGAGCCTGATGTGAGGCTCACAAACCATAAGATCATGACCTGAGCTGAAATCAAGAGTCAGGTACTTAACCGACTGAGCCACCCAGGTGCCACTATGTTCATGGGTTCTTACTGGAGAGTGCCTTATATCCCTGGCGTCTTCACAATCCCTTCCCACCTACCACATGTGCAGTCAATCCCAACCTCTGCAGTTTATGTACTACTCCCTTATGCTACTTTACTAAAAAAATGTGACTACCTCCCCTACCAAGAATCTATTAACATTTTTAGCATGGTTACTTTTATGTTTCACATCAAAGAAATGATCCTCATGGTGGGGAGTCCAAGTGTCATGGAATTCCTGCAAATAGTGCTAGAAATACCATGGCAAAAGAAAGAGAGGAAGTTTAGAAAATGCTTGCATGGAACACAGAAGAAAACACCATCTCTAGCATATCATACAGGACTTCACATACAGTAGGCCCTAAAGAAGTAAGTGTTGTAAAAGATTGTGGCACAGGGGCAGGGCTGGGTATCCTAGAACAGAATAATATTATGCTTTCTGTTCTCTGGCTAAGGGAAAGGAAACAGCAGGATAAATCATATTTTGGTTCTGCATTAAGCCTAGGGCTCAAGGTTGTATCTTCCATTTGCTATTTATTGCTCATGAAGCAATATATTGTGCGTCACAGGTGTTATTTTGAATCTGTCTTCATTTTCTTTGAAAATTAACAATCCATCATTGTGAACAATGTGCTGAAGCTTGGGGCACATCCCACTCTCTCTGATCACAGACGTCACCATCAGTGACACCACAGCCTGTATCATGACTATGCAGGCTGAGGGAGCTGACAGGGGCCTTTGTAAGAGAAGGCTCCCACATGGCTTGAGAGAAATGATGCTATTAGATATCCAAGGGCTTTATTTCCTTATGACTGTTACTGAGAATGGATCAAAGAGCCACTCAAGGGGATCAGGATGTCACAACATATTCTTCCTTGGGGAAGAAGAGAGGAGGGTAGGGGAGACAAAAGAGAAAGGTTTTATGCTAGCCTATATTGTAAGTAATCATTCTCACACGGGCTGTGAAAGTGGCAGGGTGGGAGATAATAGTTTGATCCTCAAGGTATGCAGATGAGAACCTTGGGGTAGACAGTGCCTTAGCAAGCTAACCCTCATCCTGGAAGATTCATTGTTTTAGTCTATAAGCTGAAGGGTTTTGGAGACAGCCATATTGAAGCAGTTACAAGGATAGTCAAGGCTTTTAAATAGATCTATAAGAACCTAGAGTTTATAAGCCAACCCTCCAGATGGCAGTTGTAGTGGAGGTGGGGTGTAGCAAGGAAGAAGGACAAAGGTCTTGGTATGCACTTCTCCAAGGAATTCACAGCATGTATCCTGCATTTATAAAGGCAAGAAGGTATAGTGAAAGAAATACAGACCTGGAGCCAGATAGATCTAAAATCAAATCTTGGCTCTACCATTTACTAGCTGTGTGACTTTAGGCAAGTTCCACACACTTTTTAGTCTGTTTATTAACCTGTATTACTCACCTAATGATAATGATGTTGAATCCTATTATTGATTAAATCTTTATGATGTGCCAAACACTGTTTTTAAGCTGTGTATGTTTTATGTTATCTAATCCTCACAACAACCCTGTAAGATTGGTAATATTTCCATACCCATTTTACAGATAAGGAAAATGAAAGACAAAGAAGTTAGGAAGTTGCCCAAGGTCACAGATAGAGTTAATGCTGGAGTTGAAATTCAAATTCAGGCAGTACAGCTTCAGAGCCCACACTTTTAACCACTGAGCTATATACTCCCACTATACTATAAGAAATGCTGAATGAATATTTATTCATGATCTTAACCTTACTTCCTTTATCTTTTCCTTGTTTTTATTCCCCCATTTTGGTTACTCTGTGGAGGTCTCTTCTCCCAGTTCTCTGAGCTGGAGCCACGGGCCTCCTTTGTTATTTCAAGGTGGGCTGACACAGACTGAAGAATCTCAGAAATAGTTCTTGTCACTTCAAGGTTATGAGCTGAATGTGAGCCCAAGAGAATAGGTTGAGGTTCAGAGCAGGGGTCCTGGAAGTCCAACAGTCTCCACTCCTTAGTCAGTAAGAGCAGGGGCTAGCTGCACTAAAAAGGCTCTGTTGGGCTTTTCTGAACTATGATCTGTCATTCCCATCCCTGACTTCTAGGCTTCTGAGAAACCAGTACACTCATGTTACCCTGGTCTAGGTTGAATGGTTGACTATGGCCATCTAGTTTTTAGATTGCATCATTGCATTCATTACACATTTCCTACCTAATATTTAGACAGAATACAATGAAAGCATAATTGGGCTGCAGAAAAAGCTACCTCATCTCAGCTCTTTTAACATTTGTGCTAATTGCCTGTTAAAAAACAGATTTTTTTCCTGTAATTAACAAACACATTAATATTACTGTCAAAATCCCAAATGCTTTCCTTCTTAATAAAGACCCTCGAGAAAGTCGGGATAGAAGGAAATTACATAAATAAACATCATAAAATCCATCTATGAGAAGCCCTCAGCTAACATCAGCCTCAATGGGAAAAAACTGAGAGCTTTCCCCCTGAGACCAGGAACACGACAGTGATATACACTCTCACCACTTTTGTTTAACATAGTGCTGGAAGTCCTAGCATCAGCAATCAGACAATGAAAGGAAATAAAAGGCATCAGAATTGGCAAAGATGAGGTCAAACTGTCACTTATCACAGATGACATGATACTCTACATAGAAAACCCAACAGACTCCACCAGAAGCCTACTAGAACTGATCCATGAACTCAGCAAAGTTGCAGGATACAAAATCAATGTACAGAAATCGGTTGCATTTTTATACACCAACTATGAAGCAACAGAAAGAGAAATCAAGAAACTGATCCCATTCACAATTGCACAAAAAACCATCAAATACCTAGGAATAATCCTAACCAAAGATATAGGAGATCTGTATGATGAAAACTATAGAAAACTTATGAAGGAAATTGAAGAAGACATAAAGAAATGGAAAATCATTCCATGCTCATGGGTCGGAAGAATAAATATTATTAAAATGTCATTACTACCCAAAGCAATCTACACAGTCAATGCAATCCCAATCAAAATTGCACCAGCATTCCTCTCAAAGCTAGAGCAAACTATCCTAAAATTTGTAGGGAACCACAAAAGACCCTGAGTAGCCAAAGTAATATGGAAGAAGAAAACCAAAATGGGAGGCATCGCCATCCCAGACTTTAGCCTCTACTACAAAGCTGTCATCATCAAGACAGTATGGTATTGGCACAAAAACAGACACATAGACCAATGAAATAGAATTGAGAACTCAGAGCTGGATCCAAATGTATACAGCCAATTGATCTTTGACAAAGCAGGAAAGAATATCCAATGGAAAAAAGACAGCCTCTTTAAGAGATGGTGTTGGGAGAACTGGACAGCAACATGCAGAAGAATGAAACTACATCATTTTCTCACACCATACACAAAAATAAACTCAAAACAGATAAAGGACCTGAACGTGAGACAAGAAACCATCAAAACCCTAGAGGAGAAAGCAGGAAACAACCTCCTTGACCTCCACCGCAGCAACTTCTTCCTTGACACATCCCCAAAAGCAAAGGAATCAAGAGCAAAAATAAACTGTTGGGACCTCCTCAAGATTAAAAGCTTCTCCACAGCCAAGGAAACAACCCAGAAAATTAATAGGCAACCAACGGAATGGGAAAAGATAGTTGCAAATGACATATCAGATAAAGGGTTGATATCCAGAATCCACAAGGAACTCACCAAACTCCACGCCCGAAAAGCAAACAACCCAGTGAAGAAATGGGCAGAAGATATGAACAGACACTTCTCCAAAGAGGACATCCAGATGGCCAACAGACACATGAAACGATGATCAGCATCGCTCCTCTTCAGGGAAATACAAATCAAAACCACACTGAGATACCACCTCACGCCAGTCAGAGTGGCTAAAAGGAACAAATCAGAGAACTCTAGATGCTGGCGAGGATGTGGAGAAACGGGCACCCTCCTACACTGTTGGTGGGAATGTAAACTGGTACAGCCCCTCTGGAAAACAGTGTGGAGGTTCCTCAGGAAACTAACAATAGAACTCCCTTATGTCCCAGCAATAGCACTGCTAGGAATTTACCCAAGGGATACAGGAGTGCTGATGTATAGGGGCACAGGTACCCCAATGTTCATAGCAGCACTCTCAACAATAGCCAAAACATGGAAAAAGCCTAAGTGTCCATCAATGGACGAATGGATCAAGAAGATGCGGTTTATCTATACGATGGAATACTATGTGGCAATGAGAAAGAATGAAATCTGGCCATGTGTAGCAACATGGATGGAACTAGAGGGTGTTAGGCTGAGCAAAATAAGTCAGGCAGAGAAGGACAAATACCATATGTTTGCACATATAGGTGGATTAGGAGGAAGTTAACGGAGGAAGAAGCAGGAGAAGGGGGAAAATAGCTGGGGAGAGGGAGCGAGGCAAACCATGAGACTCTTGAATGCTGAGAACAAACTGAGGGCTGGAGGGGGTGAGGAGGAAGGGAAGGAGTGTGATGGGCATGGAGGAGGACACTTGTTGGGATGAGCACTGGGTATTATATGTAAACCAACTTGACAATAAACTATAAAAAATAAAAAAAACAAAACTAAGATCCACTTTGAAAAATAAAAATCCCAAGTGCTGTAGCTACTCTTTTTCAATTAAAAATCTTAATATTCAACCAATCAACTAATTGCAGTTCAGGTACTGAGTATGCTCTTTAAGTTAATGGTGTGGCTGGTGGTGGAGGGAAAACAGAGAAAGAAAAAACAAAGAGAAGCACAAATTCTGTAAATTCCCAAAGTTCTGTGGTCTGTGCTTTCCTGAGGTAAGTTGTGTAAGAGATGACTTGGCAGCCCTCTGCTTTGCTGTTGGAAGTCTGGCAAGATCTCTTGGAGGAAAAAAAAAAATAGTCCTGGGGTTAATCCACAAGCCATTTTACTTTAGCCCTTGTTGCTGAAAATCTTTCTAACATGTTTCAGTCTACTTCCTTGCCATAGTAGAGAGAGTATAACCAAGATTAGGAGGGCTGAGTTTCAACTCTGGTTCCACTATTTTTTTGCTGTATCGCAATCACTCATACCTGTGTTTGTCAAAGTGTGGTCCAATCATATGCATTACAATCATCTGGAGTGCTGGCTAACCAGTCAAGTTCCAGGGTCCACAGATGAGGTTTCCATCTGGGTAGTGCTGGGGAATCTGCCTGTCAAACAAGCACCCTAGATATCTCTTATGCCCACTGCCAATTGGAGAAACATAGAGCTTCAGTCTCCCCATGTATAAATAAGAATGATACCACCTCTTTCACCAGGTTGTGGTGAAAACCCAGGTGATAAGTGCTAGCTGTACCTGAATCTTTGAATGAAATTGTGGCAGGGCTTTAGGATCCCTTCTGAATATTAATTCAAGAAACATGTTAAATCCATGCACTATTTGGTGGTACCAGGGTAGAAAATCCATGTTTCCGTGCCCTTTGAGGGGCTCATAGACTAGTGGGAGAGATAAACTATTGTATAGTTTGAAACTGGCTTAACAGAGATATGAAGGGGAGGCAGTTCCTCTGCTAGGAAGAGAGATGGTAGAGAAGGAGGAGAAACAAAGAGGAAGTGATGTTAAGCTGGAGAAGTGACTTTGAGGTAGGTTTTGAAGGATAAACCAATTATGATGATACTGTGGATATCTTAAAAGGTGCAGGAGATAAGTCTGTATTTGTGCTGTCTAAAACCTAGAACAGAAATTGTCCTTGTTTGGGGGGATGGACATGGGTGGAGAATATCTTCCATATCAGTTAACTTACTCCTCTTTCCTAAAAGTAGAATATTAAAACATGGAGTCATTTTGTATTCTCCAGTTGGTTGGATTCTGAGAGAATGGGTATTGGACTATATTGTTTACTTGCTTTGTAAGTCACTAACTACAAGGCCATGGTCTAAGTCAGAGGGATGGGACACTGGCCATGACAACTATAAACAAGTCAAGTGTTAGAGCCTACTGATAATGGGAACTTTGGCTTGAGAATTGGCTGCCTCAGCAGAGTCATCTTCAAATATTAAGAGCAATGCTATATATACACATACAGCCACAGGAGGCAGTGTCTAATGGCTCTGTCTTGTGCCAGCAGCCCTGGCCCCTTTCAAGCTTCTTTACCTCGACAAGCAGCCTAACTCGAGTTTTTAAACTCTACCTCAGTTTAAGAAATAATCAGAAAACAATAGTTTGTATCACACAGAACTTCAAACTGCCCCCACTTCTTATTTCAAAGTAATTGAAATTTTTCAAAACTGCAACACACTTTCACCAACCCCCATCAGGCCTTTGGCCAGACCAGGCATGATAAACTCTTAACCCTTAAGGCTGTGTGACCCTAAATAAAGGAAAAAGGAAAAATAAAGGAACCATTAAGATCATAGTTTTTGGATTGGATCTCATCCTGGCCTGCCACTTACTACTTGTGTGATGCTAGGAAAGTGCCTTAATGTCTCTGGTTTTCATTTTCCACACCTGAAACATGAGGACAATAATAGTACCTATCTTGTAGGGTGTGGTGAGGGTTAAAGGAGGAAATTTAAGAAAAGAAGTCCATTACTGTGGTTATCTCAGTAAGTGGTAGTGAAATACTAGTAATTATTGTTAATATAGTAACAATAGTGGGCATTACCTCTGATATCTTATAGACACAGGAGCCATTTGCGGGTGGAAAAAAGGGGGAGTAACATAATTCCTTCAGTTGTGAAAAGGACAGGAAAATACCAGTACAGGAACTAGCCATTTCTGGGTATGTATTTACAGAAAAGAGAAAGAAAGGGTATGTATACACAGAAAAGAGAGATATGGCTTCTCTCTAACCATTTTTTTTTTTTTTTTACCAAGAGTACTGCCAGAAAGAACAGTGGGACTAATCTACTCTTCTCATCTGCTACATTTTTGAGAAGTGGTACCGTTAATAAAATCCTCAAAATATTTTCCAATGTTATCCTCCTCCTCCACTGTATATACTCCAAACTGATCAGACCTGCTGTCAAAATGCATTTGCTTTTTTCCCAAAAGCATGGATGGTATTTACATCCATGCTCTCACTCGTGATCACCCCATCTGTGGTGGAAGAGGGCCAGCATTACATAGTATCACTTCTTCATTTCTATCATGAGGATGGGAGACAATGGGGTAGGTAGGAGAGCTTGCTTTTCATGGCCATCTTTTCAATAAGACAAAGGGAGTTATGGTCATTAGCTGTGACTTCTGACAGCTGGGCGGAGGACACCCACTGTATCAGCCTGCTCCAGGGACAATCTATGTGCAAGTGCTTTGGTTGTTAGTTTGTGATTCTGGGACAATATTAATAATATGCCTTTCCTGGAATCTATTTTACATATGATATATTTTTCCCCATCTAATTCAATAGTTCTCTTGACTATTTTAGCACAGCAATAGTCCAGATAGCAAACATGCATGAGTTATTGACTTTCCTTGCTTTTATCCATTTCTGTTGTAACTTAAATTTTCTTCCTGAGTGAGTCTCCAGGCAACTAGTGACATCACCTTTAATTCATCTGTGGGTTTGTTTTTAAATTGGCATTAACATGTAGTGGACATAAGCTTCAAAAACAAAAGATGTCTAGGTTGGTGATGATCTCCAGAGCAAACCTTACGGGGATTGGTAGAACAAATTTGATTTGAAAATGATTGCAGAGGGTGAATTCCCTGTAAATAATGAATTGGAAAGAAAATCAGGCTGGGAGTATTTGCTTACCCACTTATTTCCACATGGAAGAAAAGCCATAATTCCTGTTAGCCTGTGCTTATAGCATGCTTAGATTTGTCAGAGAGAAACCAAGCAGTGATGAAAATAAATACACAAGCCCACCTGTTCACTGCATTTTCTGTCAGGTCTAACACCAAGGAAAGCCAAAAGATAAGAAGTCTTTCGTTAACGGTCCATAAATCTGTGGCTATAGTTCAAACACTTAACTTCAAATTTCCAAATATCCGTGCCACTGTTCTTTCTCCTCCCAGAAGCTGGAAGTTCACTGTCAGAAAGGAGAGTGGAGGGGCAAGGCAGCCTAAATGCCCAAAGACCCTGGGAAAACTGTGGGAAAGCATGCTCTCCCCACATATCACAACTTTTTGAAAAACTAACTGGTATGTTACTGGGAGACACCATCAGAGCAAAATGGCTTTTTTTTTTTTTAAGTTAAAGTGCAACTAGCTTTCAAGAGTGGCTACCTTCCTTAAAGATGAAGCTAATTTCTGTATATCAAATCCCATTTGTCCACTAACTCACACTGTCTTTTACTAATTTTTTAAGTTGAATATTAAGTAGGTAGGTAAAAAGGGGGAATTTATAAGAGACAAATGTAGAGTATAAAAAAATGGAGCAATGAAAATTGTGTACCCAACATGTGGTTTAAGAAAAACAATATAATTATAACCTTTTAAAGGCCTCACGTGCCCCTCCTAATTCCTTCCACCTCCCCTCAGAGGCAACCACTATTCTGAAGTTTGTGTTGATCACTACTTGTTTATCCTTACAGTACTGCTACCTATGATGATGCTACCTCTTCTTTTATCTGAATTTCTGAAGGATTATTTAGTCGCCAGGAGCTTTAATTTGTGCAGTTCTCTTTCACATATCTCTCCTTTCCTTTGTTTCTCTGCCCACCCTGTGCAGCTTGTCTAGTAGTCTGTGATCTATGAACAAATAGGAGTGTTAAAGATATCATTTAATTGTGAACCCAAATGGAAACACAGTAATCTTTTACAATATGGCTACTTTCCTTTTCTTTTTCTTTTTTTAAATTTCTTAAAAAATTGTTAATGTTCATTTTTTATTTTCAAGAGAAAGACAGAGTGCAAGAGGGGGAGGGTCAAAGAGAGGGAGACACAGAATCTGAAATAGGCTCAAGGCTCTGAGATGTCAGCAGAGAGCCTGACGCAGGGCTTGAACTCATGAACCATGAGATTATGACCTGAGCTGAAGTCAGACACTTAACCACTGAACCACCCAGGTGACTGATCCTTTTGTGTTTCAAGCAGATCACTGCACTGACCTTGATTTGTTTACCTGGAGGTTTGGGGACATGAAGGTGGCAGTGGGCTAAAGAGCAGGGTGACAGGAATGTATGTATTGCCTAGCATGGTATTTCAGGGTTCTAGAGTCAAAAGAGTATGCTATTTACTGGCTATGTGACCTCAGGCAAGTTACTTACTGTCTCTGAACTTTGGTTCCCTCTTCACAAAAATGCAGACAACTATATAATATTGATCTTACAGAGTTAGTGAGATGGTTAGACAAGAGATATTAATTGCAAAAATGTTTTTAAAGCTGTAAGATACTGTAAATGTTAGTTGTTAATGATGCAGCTATTCTGCTGCTGTTATTGATGCCATAATAAAAATTCTCTCAGGGGCGCCTGGGTGGCTTAGTCGGTTAAGCGTCCGACTTTCGCTTAGGTCATGATCTCGCGGTTCGTGGGTTCGAGCCCCGCGTCGGGCTCTGTGCTGACTGCCAGCTCAGAGCCTGGAGTCTGTTTCAGTCTGTGACTCCCTCTCTCTCTGACCCTCCCCTGCTCACGCTCTCTCTTTCTCTCCTAGAAATAAATTTAAAAAAACATTTAAAGAAAATTCTGTCAAAGTCAAGGAATATGAATTTTCTAAATCTGGAGCTGACCCACAGATATACCCTTGCCAGCTGTCTGGCAAAGGTGCCACAGCACAGACAAAATTAAATTTTCTTTTCTAACTCTCTATTACTGGTCTACATGAAATCTTTCCACCTTCAAACATTTTCCTCAAATCCCACTGTACCTGCCCAATCTGCGTGTGTGGGAGTTGTGTTTGCCCTGGCTTACGTCAGTGCTGGAGCTTAGGGCAGAAAGCAGTCATACATTACAGGCATCTAACATTTTCTCTTCTTAGTCATTTCTCATAGGATGGTTCTGGCTGGTAACTCAAACAGAAATGTATGCAAGATGTGCTCATCACCTGATCAGTTTGTGCTTAAGGAACCTTCCAAGGGTCCTGACTTTTGCCTGCATGATATTAACAAAACCATTTGCATGTCATTTCCATTTTGTTTTAAGAGTCTCTCCTTGAAGATCTGTGAGAATGAGAGTAAGCAGTGAAAAGCCACGTTTCTGTTCTGCAAACGATATAATCAAATCTGTAAATGGGCAAAAATACACACAAGAGACGTTCCATAAAACTGCTGGCAATTATTTCAGCGAACAGACTAAAGTTGCTCATGATTCCCCACAGCTGCCGCAGGTGTTGAAGGAAGACATTCAAGCAACAGAGGGGGAATATCGATCATCTTTTTGAATATGGAGCTAGGTTACCTGCTTGGGTGCCCAGGAGGGGGTGGGGGAAGAAGGGTTTTGGTAATGTTCCCACACACGTTTCCCAGCCTTGAGGCTGGACAGCCACACGCCCATCTGCTGCTAAGAAAAAAAAATATAGACAGAGCTTAAGTACATGGGACAGGCAGTTTGACCTCTGAGTTCACAAGGCTCTTGCCCTCCGCCTAACAGCTGACGCCTGGAACAAGCAGACCAGCCCCTCATGCCCTTTACAGGGGCTAACAGGAGGGCTCCAGCTGAGGGACGGCTGCAGCTATGGCAACAAATGCCCAGGAATGAGTTAACACCAGCCAAAGGGGTTAATGAGAGCGGCAAGGGCTTTTATACAAATGCATTAGGGAAAGAAATGCAATACAGTGGAAATGAGGTCCATTAATAAAGCTGACTGATAAAATCCGCCACCATTCTTAAATTGGACTTGGCTTCTTAAACTGCTTTTCCAATCAGTCTCCTGTGTTCCAGCTGTTCATTGAGATACTAAGCTTATTTAAAGAATAAAAATAATACAATATGCAGTGTAAAAGGAGAAAACCAGAGAAGCAAAGGGGTATAAAATTAGACTTGCAAACGAAGGAAGAAAAAGAAGAGATGTGTACAACTGTGTACTGAATATGTTCAAACAGCTTGTTATTACTAACAATCACCACCTGACAATAAATTACCCCCCTACATGTGGATTACAAGTTGCATTATTATGATGCATTAGAATCAATCTGAGTACTAACGATAATGGGTAGTTGGGTGGCTAAACATGGCCCCCAATTACTGCTGAGTGCCCTGTCCTTTTGTGGCTACACAACAACTGTCATCAATATTCTCTCATAGAGAATGTTTTCTTATCAGCATTATGTCCTCAAAACATCCCTTGAAGGCAGGTCGATACTGATGGGCTTTTTTTGAAGGAAACAGAGAGACATGGAGAGGTTAAGTGAAAATTAGCAGAGGCGGTACCACTATTCCATTAACAGAAGCCAAGGTACAGAAGCAAAGGGCGTTGGCTTGCTCTTTTGATGACAGCAGCACCTACTGAATATGGTGGATCGGTTTGTAGTCACTTTCTCAGCTGTAGTGAAAAGCATAGATTCCTTAAGCCACTACAGATGGAATATCTGGTTGTAGCACAGAACACAGAACCAGAGAATACCTTTTTAACTCTGGCAGATTATAATACAACTTCAGAGCAAAAAAAAAAAAAAAGAGTACACTTGAATTCAGAAACCAGTATAATCCATTTGGATGGTATTTCTTAGTTGCATAAATCAATGAACGAACGGTACTTCTTGAGCCCCTCTTATGCTTTTTGTTAGTGGCTGAAAAGGATACAAGAGAAGTAAAAGACAGTTACTTTTCTCGGAGAGTGTATAATCTACTTGGGGGTGGAGGTGAGTAGATTCAAACACAAATGAAGACCAAGCAAAAATCATGAAAAGCCTAAGTATCAAGTGACAATCCTGCTTGTCCTAGTCATTAGAAGAAAAGAAAGAGAAAACCTGAAAGGTAGGATTTTGGTACATTCCTACATAACTGTTACCAGAAGAAATTAAGCTGACCAATATATTAGACACTTCTGTCAACAGTGAATGCACTCACAAAAGGGATGGCCAAAGGGGATGAACAGGAGAAAGCATGAGGTAAATTAGAAGGACAGATGAGGTTAAGGGAACCAGGATGGAGGTAACTGCCATTACTTGAATATAATCATGTAATTTAAAAAAATGTTTATTTTTTAAAATGTTTATTTTTGAGAGAGAGAGGGCAAGCAGGGGAGGGGCTGAGAGTGGGGGATAGAGGATTTGAAGCAGGCTCTGCACTGACAGCAGAGAGCCCAATGTGGGGATCGATCCCTTGAACCATGAGATCATGACCTGAGCCAAAGTCCAATGCTTAACCAGCTGAGCCACCCAGGCGCCCTGATCATGTCAATTTTGAACCAAAGTCCACTGATAGGGCCTGCTTCCTTGGGGACAGCACTAATCAGACAAGTATATCTGCTTGGCATTGTCCCTATGTACAGCTAGGAGCTAGCAGGCAGATAATTTGAGATGGAGTGCTCTGGTGAGTGGATGGAAGGCAGATAGTCTGTGTTGTGGGCCACTCTTCTCATTTTAGCTGTTAGGCATACAAAGTGGACAACCTGTCATTCTATTTTAGAAATGAAGGTGTCTGACTTGTGTGCCTGTGTAAGTGGAGCATTAGTCCACTCATGGGGTTTCTGCAAGGAGAGATTGAATTTTCCTAAAAAAAGCATTTTGGATCTGTTTTAGTGACTTAGCTGGTATTCATCAGTATTCAAGATGATGCCTTCCTGAGCCATTTCACTTTGCACTTTCCTGTGCTCCACAGCCTCAGGCTACATACCTCACCTTACCTTGTCTTACAAACACAACTGGCTGTAGGAGACAGGGCCTGCAGATTGTTCTAGAAAACTTGATTGCTAAGTGCACACATTATGCTGCACACACTGGTCAGCAGTGTGACTGTCACACATGAAAGCTGAACGTTGTAAGGAACAACAGGCTAAAGAGCTTCTCTGCATCTACTTGTAAATTTCTCATTGAGGGGAATTAAATTCAGAATTGCAAACAGACTATAACTCCCTCTATAGGACCTATCCTCTACCACTACTATCTCTTTGTAGGAAATTTGAAATAGACCACAATTATGGCCAAAGGAACTGTCATACTATAAGAAGTTTGTGACTCCAGCCCCTATAGCTTCAACGTATTGTAGCTCTGATGATAGACTGGATGCAACTTTATAGCCTCAGAGCCAATCTTTGGATTTTTCCAGGAATACAAATGGCAAGTTATTGCATGAATGTTACTTGTAGAACTCAAACTGACAAGTATATTAGACACATACATCACAAGTGCATGAACTCACAACAGGGCTGGCCAAAGGAGATGAGCTGGAAAGAGAGAGCCCATAGTAAATTAGGAAGACAGATGAAGGTTAAAGGGAACCAGGAGGGAGGTGTCTGCCATTATCTGAATACAATTGTCTTTTTTGAGCCAAACTCCACTGATAGGTCCTGCTTCCCCAGGGGCAGCACTTCTCGGGCAAGCAAGCTTAGAAGTCATTTGGGAAGAAATATTTCTTTCCTCTGACATGAGCAGCTAGGTGGAAAAGATGAGCAGACATTTGCTTTGGGAGCAAGAGGTGCTGAGCTTAATGCCCATCATCTCCTAGAGATGATGATGTATTGTATATACACATAAAATCACTACAACTGCTTGCTCTGTCCAGGGGGTCAGAGTACACAGTCTTTTATCTCCAAGTGTCTGTTTTTCAATCTGGCTATATCTTGCAATCTGTTTTGAATATAGCTCAGACAGGAAGGTGTTGGTCAAGCATGCAGTGACTGACCTTCAAGCAAAACAGAATGCCAGGAGAGTAGCCTGACCTTTGCAGTAAAATTAATTTGATGCTTGCAATCTAACCTAGAGTCCATAGACTTTATTCATGTGACAGAGTCACAAGACAATTTAGCAGGGATTATTAAATTCCGTTTAAGCTCCTCAGAGGGGAGAACTTAAGTTGATACATTTCAGGACACCAACGAATTAGCCAAACCATAAGGGAAAGGTAAGGCAGATTGACTTCTAGGAATAAAGTGAAAGAGGCTACACTTGGTGCACAGTAGGCACTCAATGATAACTGATTCCACGAATGAGGCAAAAGAATAAGACAAACCTCATGTCTGACATGAGGTTCTCTCTGAAGAGAGACCCTTCCCTACCACACACAGATTCAACTTCAATCCTTTTCAGCTTCTTATACAGGGAAGCCATTTGGCAAGTACCAGAGATCCCAGAGTAAGGCTGGAATGTGAGTGGGTTTGCAGATGGTATAAGACATGCCATATTTCCACATTCCCCTTCCCATTCCAGCTGGTGGTAGGAAGTTTGGGGCAGGAGATCGCTAATCAGAAATGGAGGAAGCCAAATAGATAATAACAAATTAAAAAGAATGCATCTTACCCAAGAGGGCTAAGAGAACTTCAAACAGGAAAACAATGTGGGGGTCTCTGCAACAGTAATACCAACTCCAGCATTACCCAGGAGGAATCAGTGTTCCAGCTGCTGCACTGTAACAAGTGTGTTATATATAAAGGCCTAATGTTTTCAGTGGGAAATCATGGTTGGTTTTATTTAGGCAATATAATAATGTAACTTCCTGAATCTGATGCTCTTTATTTGAACATTCATTATAATGATTCATCTCTGCTCTTCTTTCTTTACCAAGGATGTTTGCATTCTACTAGCAAATATAATTTCATAGAAGATGATAAGTGAATCAAAATTATCCAATATGTTTCCATCATGGGAACAGAATACTTCAATGCTCTGTTTTGCATCATTCTGCTGATTTCAATAAGCTTTTCTTTAATAGGTATTACTCATCATCACAGAGTCAGTACTAATTTAATATCACAGAGATAATCTGATTTTGTCTAAGTGAACCCCCTTATTTTGTTTCACAGGAAACTGAACATTTTCCAGTCTAGAGGTTCCACAGAAAGTATGCTGACTTTGTACCTAAGAGACACTTAGCACTAATGTGATTCTCTAAATGGTTGTTAGCATTTTACCTTGTATGAATAGTTAACTGGGTACCTGCAATATTTCCCCTGCAGGATTTAAGAACTTTGGGGGCAGGAATGGTACCTTATATACTGTTAACTTATCCCCAGGATATGGCATAGTGAATGAACAAATAGCAAGTATAGCGCTGTATCAGTTTTAACCTACTTTAATCTGCTGAGAGCATTGGATTGCCTGACAATAATGGTGGCTCACATTACTTGTTGGTTATTTTTTTAAATAGAGATGCTTTCCTTAACTTTGCTAAAAAATGTCCCCCAAGTTAATTTTGCTAAGATTTTCTATATTAATTTTTTTCTTTCACTAACTAAGCTTAGCCTACCTAAGAGCAATACCCTCTACTAGGGATACCCCTGGTAAGCTGATTAGTTCTGTCTTCCAAAATGCTCTCAAGTCATGGGAATAAAATAGGGGAACCAGAGATGATATTCAAAATATTCAAACAGCAGCAAGGCCTGAGCAAACAGAATTGGACACTGAACCTTAGCAGTGGAGCAGGGCCCAGGAGACCCCGTGGCTGTGCCAGAGGTCAATCCATTATTGTCAGACAATGGGGAAGCCTGGAGAATACCAGGAGGATCAGGGTGGCCTGTGTGACAGGTGGTCATTTAGGCAGATCTGGACGGTGATTATTTATTGGCCAGGGTAGCCAGTGATGACTTAGGGGGTTCTTGGCAGTAACTATTTACCAACTGGTATAGGAGTTTTATTCATGATTAAACTGATATAGCCATTCAGTGTACACTGTCTGAATATCAGCCTGAAGGTAGAGGACCTATTTTCACCCACACATGCAGCATAAAGAAGCAGATACTCCTACCCACAGCTGCAGTCTCCTTAAGTATTCTGTCTTAATCCTCATAGAAATCTTTGTGATCAAAGTTATTCCTTATATTAAGCCCACATGAAAAAGCCTTTCCTACAGAAATATTAATCTATCTTCTCTTGTTCTGTCTTCCCAGGGTATGAACTGCTAGTCACTTTTTATCTGTTAAACATGTTTTCCCCTTTAAAAGAATTATTTAAAATTGTTATTTTGAGCCTAAAAAGAAAAACAAATGCTAACATCTATAGCTCTTCCTCTCTCTGCAATAGAAGGTGAGTCAGGTAAGGGCAGCCAATAAGTAGAGACATATGGTGGGAGACTAAGGAGCTGTCCTTGGTGTCTTCTGCTTGAATGGAGAAAGAAAAAAAAAATGAAAACAATGGCAGAAGCTGAAAAATAAAGAGCTCTCCCTTCAAACCATTAGAATCAATGTAAACAAAACTGTCATGTTTTTGTGCTCTTTTAAAATAATTTTTATCCTAGGGGTGCCTAGGTGGCTCAGTTGGTTGAACGTTGGACTCTTGATTTCAGTCAAGACCATGATCCCAGGGACATGGGATCGAGCCCCATGTTGGCCTCTGCATGGAGTCTACTCAAGATTCTCTCTCTTTCTCCCTCTGCCCCTCTCCTCTCTCTCTCTCAAATAAAAAAAAATGTTATAAAATCATTTTGATCCTAATCCAATATCCAGGTCTCTGGTTGGTAGATATACTCCACTTCAACACACAGTAGCTGCTGAGGTACCTTGTATCACCCATTCTCACCTGTGTGTGCCGACTCACCAGAGCTGTGTCGCCATGAGCAGCAATTGCTTCTCTGCCAGAAGAGCAGCTGTGTTCCAAGGTCTTGGTTTGGGTAAGCTTGTCTTGCCAGTTAGTGTTAAGTTTCCTTTGTAGGAATGCTAGTGAAATTGCTCAGAAAGTTGGATAGGGCATTGTGGGAAATTGGCAAGGTGAGTAATTCCTGTTTCTCTAGAGGTGATGGCTGCAGCTATATTATCTATTGTGAAAAAATGACAGCTGCAAGATACTTAGGTACAGGCTGGGTAAAAGGGTGAGTCAGAATCACAATTTCTGCCTGGAGGAATTTATAAACAATCGTATTGGACATGAGGTGTTCAGCACACTCTGGTGCTAGAGAGTCAAGCCTGAGATTTTCACTTAGTAACAGCATCAAATGAGAAAGTAAGAATTCTCACAAATTTATGTTTAAAAAAAAAAAAAACCACAGGAGCATCAAGTATGCCTTACTTTCTGGGACACTCCTCAGATTGCGAGCTGGACAGACATAAAAAACTTGGGGTACACACTACTAAACAGTTTCAAATGGCATGTCACATACTAGCTCAGAGGCAGAGGACTTGCTACAAGTCTTTGTGAGTCCAAGGAAATATCCCCCAAACAGTGCTTTTAGTCCTCATCAACTGCAATATAAAGAGATCTCCAGTAAAGTAAAGCCCTATTTCTTGTGTCTAAGATTTCCTTGTGAAGCAGAGGTTCCTTAGGTAGGATTAATGCCTGTGGAATATACACTGCAAATAATGGCTGGGGGCCCACAGCATAGAAGAGCTCTGACAAGCATGCCCAGTGGGAGAGACTGAGTGGACAATCAGACTCCTCCAATTTTCATGCCTACCCCTGCCTCCTGCTAAGTTGTGTGAGCTTCAAACACAAAGGTTAAGATGCCTTACCCAGGGATTTCACTTATGCAGTAATAGACCAACCAAATATTTATACATGAGTATAAATGGCTGCTTGTGAAGCACCTAAAGCTTTTTTCAACATAGGAGAAGTTTGTATATGCCATTTGGTCTGTACTCTGCCAGAGGCATATTGCACTGACATTAGAAAAATGTGCTCTTTTCAAGAAGATTTAGTCTCATTCCCCCTTTCTTCCTACTCTCTCTTTAATAACTGGAAACAGAATGAGACTTCAATTTTAGGATGATTTAGAGGTCTGGGAGTTGGCTCTTTCTTCCCTTGGTGTGTGACCAACTTCAAAGGAGCAATTGTGTAACTACTGAGGAAATTAGTTCTTTGCCAAGAGATGAAGATCTTTTGTCATAAGCCAGAATAAATAACTAAGCCCTCCCGTCTCCATCTCAGGAGGGCCTCTGGGCTAAGAGGAATGTCTGTCTGGTGGTCTAGGGTTGCTCACTAGAGCAGCAGGCAGTCAGCTGGTCAAGAATATTGTTTGTGCTCCTTGTGCAAGAAGCAGCACTGGAGTCAAGAAGTTAGGGTGAGTGTGGGGAAAACAAAGGAAATAGGCAGTAAACAAATTAACAGATGTACACAGCACAATGCCTATTGAGTACACACCTCTATGTATAACTACCACTTATTGAGCACCTTCTCTGTGCATATTACTGCGCTAGGCAGTTTATATGCATCTTATTTTTTTTTGAAATTTTTTTTAATGTTTTATTTATTTCTAGGAGAGAGAGAGACAGCGTGAGCAGGGGAGGGTCAGAGAGAGAGGGAGTCACAGACTGAAACAGGCTCCAGGCTCTGAGCTGGCAGTCAGCACAGAGCCTGACGCGGGGATCGAACCCACAAACCGCGAGATCATGACCTAAGCGAAAGTCGGACGCTTAACCGACTAAGCCACCCAGGCGCCCCTATATGCATCTTATACTCATAACAACTTTATGAAGCAGGTATTTTGATTCTCATTTTATGGAGGAGCAAACTGAGTCTGGAAAGTTTAAGTAACTTGCTCAAAGGCTTCATAACATCAAAGATGGGCCAAGATTTGAACACACATTTCCATCTTTTGACCCTAAGTGATGGGCATTATATTTGGACATTGCCTATACTTAGTCCTCACAACCTTCTTGAGTTGCAGGTATGACTATCTTTATTCACATTTCGTCCACAGAAGTTAAGGATCTTGCCCAAGATCACAGAGACAGTAAGTGGCAGAAGATTCTAATCAAAGCCTGATTCCAAAGCCTAGGCTCTTAACCACTGAACTCTACCACCTCTACTGCCATCTGACATATGTCAGACAATTTGGTAAAAATCTGTCCCCATTCCAATTGGTATAGTGAAGATAGGTGGAGAACAAAGTGTTGAGGGTAACTTGAATTTAGTAGTCAGGGCAGGAGAGGTTGAATAGTAGAACTACAGCTATAGCTACCATTTTCTCTGGGGGCTGGTTTTACACAGCATGTGGGGAGGGGCGATTAAAGACATATGGAGACAGAGGGTAACTGATTTCTATCCCTTCATTCCCTAATTATAAGAGGATGAGAGACCAGTCAAAACACGAGCTGGATATAGGAACTAACACTATTAGAGAGTTACTATTATCTGAGCTGGGTTGATGTGCAAGTTATTAACGTATTGCCTCTCAGCTCCAAATTCACCCTTGTTGCTTGCTCTCTGAAAAGGGTTCTGGGCCCTTTAAATATTTTACCTTTGTCAGCTGGCACAATGTTAAGCTTTGTTAGTAGGGGGTACAAGAGAATCATTTCAGAAGGAAGGGGCTTTTCTTCCCAGTACCAGTGTGCTGGTGTGCTTGCCTTGCAGGCTCCTGTAGTGGAAAGACCCACCTTCCCAGTACCTCACTCTAGCAGCACACACAGCTTCCCCAGCTCTAGGTTTCTGCAGTGCCTGCAGCTTTCCCGGTGTGAAGTTCCTGTAGTACATGGTAATCAGCAGCATTGAGCAGCATTTCCCAGTAACCCTTGCTTGGGTAGTTTTATAGTGGAGTGCCTATGCTAAGCTCCCTCCCAGTGAGCAACTTTCCTTGGCACTATAGAGAATAGATTTCTTAGAAATTCAACAGGGCAGATTTCTACAAAGTTCCAGGAGGCAGAATTCCAGCGAGTTCTGCTGGCACAGCACCACGGCAATTTCTCTGCTAAATCCATTGAGCCACAACTGTACCCTTTACTACAAGATCTGGATCTCATCCTTGGGGAAAGGATTGCACCTTGGTTGCTCTAACTCAGCAGTAGGTATAGTGGATGTTCCTTATCTCTACTATTCTTACATTTTTACAGCTCTCTTTACTTCTTATTAGCCGTCTCCTGTTACAGTTAGTACTTATATTAAACCTTCTCTGTTCAAATTACTGTGTTGTTTCTCTTTCCTGATTTTCCCCAGACCAATACAGTTACCTTCTTCTTCCTAGATCTCAAAGTAAGATGACTCCCAGGGCAAAGGAAGGGACTGAAGGTAAGAAAGATGGCCTTGTCCCAGAAACAAGGTGTAAAGGGAAAAGAGCATCTAGTTTTTCAGGAGGCAGTAGATGTCTTCTCTTTCTTGCTTTCCTTCCACTAAAGAAAATGAATTAGAACACCCATGACCTCTTTTTTTTCATAGTTTATTATCAAGTTGGTTTCCATATAACACCCAGTCCTCATCCCCACAAGTTCCCTCCTCCATGCCCATCACCCTCCTTCCCCTCTCCCCCATACCCATCAGTCCTCAGTTTGTTCTCAACATTCAAGAGTCTCTCATGGTTTGCCTCCTCCCTCTTCCCCCGTTTCCTCCTTTCTTCTCCCCCATGTCTTCTGTTAAGTTCCTCTAATCTCCTATACGTGCAAACATATGGTAGCTGTCCTTCTCTCTGCCACAACATTTCGCTCAGCATAACACCCTCAAGGTCCATCCATGTTGCTACACATGGCCAGATTTCATTCTTTCTCATTGCCATGTAGTATTCCATTGTAGAGATAAACCACATCTTCTTGATCCATGACCTCTTAACTGTTGGGATTCTTTTAATGAGGAGGAAAGAACCTGCTAGATAGGAAAGGCAAGTGGAGTCTGAAGAGTGCTTGGGCCATGAGACTTAAAGGGTTTATGATCATTCCTAGTCCAAACTGTACTTGAAATTCAGTAGTCCAGGTGCTCCAAAAGAGAAGCAGGTATCGGTGAAGACAGTATCAAAATGACCACCCTCTTTAAGAAAATGATGAATATTGAACTGAAAATTTCTATGATTGCCCACAGAATTCTTCTTTCAAAGTTCAGGTTGTTTCCTCCATAGCCAGAGATATAATATTTTCCTTTTTTGACATGACTCTCTTGTGGACACATTTATAGAAATTTCCAGACAGCTTGCAATGTTCTGAATTCTGGAAAAACTTCTGAAATCTCAGGATACAAGTTAGGTGTTTAGAGTTGGTATGCTTTTCAAGTGCCACATGGAGAAATGGTTTTTAACAGTGACAGAACATCATCATTATTTTTGTATTACTCATGGATTTGTGCAGCTGAGTTCTTTCTGAATTTCAATAAAGCATTTTCCCTAACATGTGTTAGTAATTAAGCACTACCTTTCTAATTTTGTTCTCTTTGTGCCTTTATGCTTCCCTGCCCCTCCCACCACCTCAAACTGCAATACTGCCCCCTGCCAAAGCTCAATGAATGTAAAATGGAAGGCAAGCAGTTAAGTAGGAGAGGATAAGAAAATGTAAATCTCAAGGTCTGAGAATCAACTAAAATGCTTCCTGTACATGATACAAGATCATCTTTGGAGAATTTAGGAAGCACCAACCCAGATCAAATTCAGAGACACTAAAAGCATCATAGTTAATCAGGCAGCCTGCTCAGTCACTGGGAGGTTTCCAGTATACACTTGGAGGCCAAAGTCCCCCTAAACTTTTACTAGCCTTCCTTCTTTCCCTCCATCCTCCACATATATGCACATGTATACACATAAAGGGATCACACTGCAAAGAATGGAATGAGAAAATGAGCAATGCCTCAGAGCAGTTTGATGGTTTGTACTGTAGCAGCTGACGGGGACAGGTAGAATAGGTGATATGTAGGGGTTTGTTGCCCCAGTTACAACTTCCTCTTGAAGAGTCAGAAAGTCACTTATATAAACCAAGAGTTTCTGTAAACCAGTAAAGACTTGCCTTCATTTTCAAAACAGGAATCAGTCCTCTCTTGCTGTCATTATAAAGATTATAGATTAGAGAATTGGTTTTTAGCCAGGATAACTGGATGGTCTGGCACATGAAGTGATATTGAGAGGAGGTGTGGCCTAAAGTTTAAGATGAGTCCTATGATCAAGACCTGGATTTGACTCCCAGATTTACCACTAACAATAAACAAGGTACTTAACCCATCTGAGTCAGTTTCTCATTTACAAAATGAAAATAATAGTATGTGCATTATAGGATGTTATGAAGAATGAATAAAGTTTCCAGCAAAGAGTAAAAACTCCATATATGTTAGCTACTATTATTCTATAGTATTATTTACTAAAAAGCACACTGTCATAATATCCTCAGTTTCTTTGCTCTCTTTTGCCAGTTTTGGAGGTGTGAATGAAAGTGGTGATGCACATATGTTCATATTGACTTTTGATAAAGGTGCAAAACAAATTCAGTGATTTTCAGCAAATGCTGGACATCTGTAGGGAAAAAAAATGAATGAGAAAAAGAAACTTGATCTAAGTCATAGACCTTATACAAAAATTAACTCAAAATGAAACATGGACTTAAATGTTAAATGTAAAGCCTTAGGGGAAAAAGTAGAGAAAAAATCATTGGGAATCTAATGATAAAAAGAGTTCTGGGGCATCTGGGTGGCTCAGTCGGTTAAGCATCCGACTTTGGCTCAGGTCGTGATCTCACGGTTTGTGGGTTGGAGCCCCACATCGGGCTTTGTGCTGATAGCTCAGAGCCTGGAGTTTGCTTTGGATTCTGTGTCTCCCTCTCTCTCTGACCCTCCCCTGCTCATGCTGTCTCTCTCTCTGTCTCTCTTAGAAATAAATAAAGCATTAAAAAAAAGAGTTCTTAGGCTTGACGCCATAAGCGTGACTCATAAAAGGAAAAATTGAGGGGTGCCTGGGTGGTTCAGTTGGTTAAGCATCCAACTTTGGCTCAGGTCATGATCTCACGGTTAGTGGGTTCGAGCCCCACATCCGGCTCTGTGCTGACAGTTAGCTCAGTGTCTGGAGCCTGTCTTCGGATCCTGTGTCTCCCTCTCTCTCTGACCCTCCCCTGCTCATGCTGTCTCTCTCTCTCTCAAAATAAATAAAAAACATTAAAAAATTAAAAAAGGAAAAATTGATAAATGAGATCTCATCAAAATTAAAACTATTCATCTGTGAAAGACCTTATTAAGAGGATGAAAAGACAGGCTATGAAGTGGGAGAAAATATTTGCAAACCACATATTTGACAAAGGACTAGTATCTAGAATATATAAAGAACTCTCAAAACTCAGTAGAAAAAAAAAAGATAAATGATTCAATTAGAAATTGGGCAAAAGGCATGGAGAGACATTTCACCAAAGAAGAAATATAAATGGCAAATTTGCACATGAAGAGATGTTTAACATCATTAGTTATTGGGGAAATGCAAATTAAATCCACAATGACAGATCATTACACACTTGTCAGAATGGCTAAAAATTTTAAAAATTATATATTTGTAAACCACATATCCATTAAGGGGTTAATATCCAAATATACAAGGAACTCATATTCCCAGTTAAGGAACTCATTAAACCCAGTTTAATATGGGGAAAAGACTAAATAGACATTTTTCCAAGGAATACAAATGGTACATTGAAAAGGTGCTCAATATCAGTAATCATTAGGGAAATGCAAATCAAAGCCACAATGAGATATCAGTTTATA
>JAESUZ010000109.1:0-16784 GCA_017311185.1 Proteles cristata cristata
ATCTCCATCTGAGGACTAGAACTGACCCCGGGAGCCTGAGGGGGGACCCGCCGGACGGAGCCGAGGCTGGAGGCTTTCCTGTCGTCCTGATGAGAGATTCCAGATCCATCAGCCGTGGGGGATGGAGTGGGAGCCCCTCTCCCTCGGGGCGACCCCGGGCCGCAGACAGACCGCAGACGGACCGCAGACTTGTGGCCCTCCACCTGTGTTAACTTGAGGGGGGTGCTGTGTTTACAGCCCCGCCGGGGACCAGGGGCGCGTGGGGCCGCTCCAAGCGGGGTGACCTCCGGGGACCCTCTCTCTTCCAGACGTGAACGAGTGTAACAGCAGCCCATGCAGCCAGGAGTGCGCCAACGTGTACGGCTCCTACCAGTGCTACTGCCGGCGAGGCTACCAGCTCAGCGATGTGGACGGGGTCACCTGCGAAGGTGAGGGGGGTGCCCCGCCCGGCCGAGGGGAGAGCGCCCCATCCCTTTTTCCTTAATGCCCTTTCAGGCTGGTGGGTGGTGTGATTTTTTCCCCCCCTGAAACTGACACTTGTTTGGATACAAGTAAGTCCTTGAGAGGGAGGTTTGGAAAGTGGCAAACCCACTCCTCGGATTTGTCTTTAAGAAACATGTGGTTGGGGATCGCCGAGTGGGGACCTTGGACCACATGTGGCAGGAACTGCGGGTGCCAGGGCTTGGTGGCATGTGACCTCGGGGCAAGGAGGGGGCTCGGGGGCCATACACCCCCTGCAGTCCGAGGGCTGACCCCAGACCCACCAGGCTGTCAGAGGGTTAAAGGTGACTCAGAAGTGCTTGGTGCAGTGCCTGGCACAATGTAGGTGCTTAAAGGCCGGCTACTATCAGGATTATTACTGTTTCCGTGGAAGATCTATTTCTTATGAGCACGTGGATAACCCTCAGCATTAGGATGTGCTTGCAGCCGCAGGTCATCTATACCGGGTGTTGTTCTGAAGACCTTAGCCTTTCCCTGCCGCTTAGGCCCGGTACTGTCTCCTTCCCCCATGCGCACACACTTTACACTGTGGACTTGCTGTGTGACGCCAGGCTAGGCTCTTGCCCTCTCTGGGTCTTGCTTTCCCCTCTGATGTAATGGTTTCTGAGGCCGCCCCAGCCCTCTGAGGCTTCCTGTGTCCCGATGTCCCCCCGTGGCTGCCCTCCCGGGCGCCATCCTGGCCCGCCGTTGGGAACGGAGCCCTGCCGGGTGCCCCTCGGGATGCTGAGGCCGGGGTTTGCCTTCACAGACATTGACGAGTGCGCCCTGCCCACCGGGGGACACATCTGCTCCTATCGCTGCATCAACATCCCTGGAAGCTTCCAGTGCAGCTGCCCTTCGTCCGGATACAGGCTGGCCCCCAACGGCCGCAACTGCCAAGGTGAGCGTCGGGCAGTCCCCTGAGGTGGTCCAGGCTGTGCACGGGGCCGTGTGGTGCCGGGCAGCTGAGCCCAGGGGGGTGCATCTGGGAGAGGGAGGGGAGGCCTCTGCATCCAAGGTGTGTCCGGGGTCCAGGTGCACCGTGCTCTCCCACGCCCGGCATGCCTGTCTCCAGGGGGCTCTGACCCTCCCGCCCTGCCCTCGGCACCCCCGAGGGGGCCAGAACAGGGGCTGACAGCCTTGAGGAAGTGGGAACTCGGTGCCCAGAAGACCCCATCCCATAGCAGGGGGCTACTTGTTCAGCCTTTCAGCCACTGATTCGACAAACCGTTGCCAAGAGTTAAGGGCAGAGCAGTGAGTGGGTGGTGGGGGAGCTCTCTGGCCTAAGGTGCCTGTGACCACCCCGGGCAGGGTGGGCGTGATCCGCTGTGTCACAGCCCTGAGGCCTCTGTGTTCGTGAGCATTATGGCTGTGAGGGTCCCGCCGGGGCGGGGGGGGTCAGCTCCAGCATGCACCGAATGAGGGGGCTGACGGCGCCCATCTGCACTCAGCTCCCACATCTAAGAACACTCTAGACGCTCCGTAACTGAGCCATTTGGTGACCAGGAGGGGGTGTTGAGTAGATTTTTGTGAATGGACAGTCCCAGAAGAGACCCAGGGACAGGCCCAGGAGCTGAATCACAGAGGCTCAGAGGCCCCGGGCTGCACATGTCAGCTCTGGTCGTGAGGAAGGTGCCCTTGGTCAGAGGCAGGCGGGAGCGGTGGCCTTTCCTGGGAGGGACCCGCCCAGCTCGGCCACAGCCCTGGGTGGAAGTCACTTTGTTTTCGCCTCTCTGGTGGAGCGGATGACTTTCTTGCTCCTGGCCAGCCTCCCTCGCCGCAGCCTGGGGTCCTGCCAGACACAGCAAAAACACATTCCTGAGCCTGGCTTTTGAGATTAGGAGTGTTGTTTTCACAACCAAGATCAGGCATTTGGCACCTCCTCCCAGACGCCTCTCAGGCTTGGGGGCGTCCCCTGGACCCCACCATTCTGCTGCTCCCGAGAACAGTGGGGAAGAAGACCGTCCCCCCCCACCCCCCCACCGTGTCCAGGGACCTCGCGGGACAGTGCCCCAGGCATCACTGACCCCGGGCCCTGGGCACGACGTAGAATTCCCGTAAGCCCTGCTTTCCCCATCTGTCACATTCAGCCACTGGCTTCTGCCGTTTCCTGCGGGTGGGTCACAAGTCCCCCGTGAGGTGAGGGCACTGAGCCTCAGGAACCTGGGACAGTTTCTGGCCAGTCAGAACCTTGGCTCCGGCGTTTGTGGGTCCCAAGCTCAAGTCTGCCGCGCACAAAACGTGTGACCGTAGGCAAGTCACGGAGGCCCTGTGAGCGCCTGGCTACGCTGAGGGTCATAACGGTTCTTGCCCAGTGAGCTGTCGGGAGAACAGACAGAAGGCTCGAAGCTCTTCCCGGGAACTGTGAATAATAAGTGACAGCCCCATAAATACCGATTATCCTCTAAGAGAAAGGCTGGCAGGGCACCGCCACAGAGAGCAGCCCGTGGAGGGCGAGGCTGGCCCCCTCCCCACCCTCAGTCCTGCCTGGGGGGAGGCCCCGGCACCCCCGTTTGCGGATGGGGCCGGCTTGGGTGGCCTCTGCCTTCAGCCGGGGCCTTGGGCTCTCTCACAGACATCGATGAGTGTGTGACCGGCATCCACAACTGCTCCGTCAACGAGAGCTGCTTCAACATCCAGGGTGGCTTCCGCTGCCTGGCCTTCGAGTGCCCCAAGAACTACCGCCGCTCAGCAGACACGTAAGTCCCTCGGGATCCGCGTTATCCGTCTGCGTCGGCCTTCCTGGGGGGCCCGGCTCCTGGCCTGGGTGGGCGGTTCGTGAACCATGCCCTCCCACCGGGGACCTGGGGAACTTGAGGCCCTCGATTCTCAAGCCCCTGAATGCCAGGACACTGGTGGCAGAGAGCCTAGGCAGTGACTTTGAGGTGGCTTTGGGGAGCCTGTGCGAGGAGTCACCAGGCACCAGACCTTGGGCCCCGGGCAGCTCGCTGGGTCTCAGCTTCATTATCTGTAAGATGCAAAGGTCAGAACGTACTCTGACCCAGACAAAGGCAGTGATGCTTCTGGGTGAGCCCATGTGATTTTGGGGGCATCAACACCACCTCCTGAAAGCCGGATTCCATTCAGCCCGGTGGCTGTGTGGGAACAGCGTGGAAATTTCTGTGCTCCAAACTTGAAGCCGTATGTTCCTATGTTACTCTAAGCTCCCTCCTTCTCGGGCCACAAGGATGTCAGCTTGGGGGGGTCCAGAAACCCCGTTCCTCAGGGCGGAGCAAGGACCGCTGATCTCCCTGCACACCACCCCACCCCTTATTTTACTCAGCGAGTTTCGTTTCGTGCCACTGTCGGTAATTTCAGAAAGAACTGTCTAGTGGGGCCAGATTCGGGAGCACGGGTGCGTGACCCTTCCCTCCAGCCCCCGGAAATGCTCAGAGCCGGCGCCCAGCTAGGCTGACCTCAAGTCGGCCTTTTGACCTTGAGCCTGCTCCTCCCGCCGGAGGGTCAGGGCCTCCTTGGCTGGCGCACCAGCCCCCGCGTCCCCTTGCTCAGCCTGAAGGGCGGCTGCCCTGGCTTGCAGTTCTGGCCTGGCCCCCAGCTTGCTGAATGCCGGAACAGGGGACGCTCAGACAGCCATCTCCCCGCAGCGGCGCTTTGGGCTCTTCCCTGGGCGCTCACCCTCCGGTCTCGCCACCTCCACGGCTTGCTCTGTCCCCCCAGCATGAGTATGGTCGTCTGCCCAGAGACCCAATGCCTCGTGCCCCCACTTGTCCTGGTTAGGGAGGAAGCACTCCGGAACTGGGTTGGCGCGGGTGCGGCATTCCAAAGACCTCGTGGGGTAGCGAGGGCGTTCCTCAGACCCCTAAGAAAATTCTGTGTCCTCAGTTGGAGGCTGGGCTGTTGTTTGTGGGATTAAGTTCCTGCTCCCCCAGTTCTTTGTGTCTGGGCTTGGGGGTTCTGGACGACTGGCTGGCGCTGGGCACGAACTTCCCACACAGGCAGCCATGAAGCCCAACCCAGAGGCCGCTGCCCTGTGGGCGTGTGCATGCTTCCCAAGCCCAAGGGTGGACAGGTGGGCGCCGTGAGCTGAGGTTGTGGCTGAAATCGGCAGACCCAGTTCCTCCCCGTGTGTTGCCACTTGCCGTGGAAGCCTTTGCCCCACCTCGGTGCTGGAGAAAGTCACTTGTTTGGGGACCGCGGGCATCCTGGGTGCAGGCGCCCGGGCGGACAGCGGTCTCGCAAAAGCCCCCATCCCCGCACCTCGCCTGCTAAGAGCACATTCCAGAGCAGCGACGGCCACGGGGTGCGGCAGGGCCAGCCACCCCGTGGCTTGGATGGGAGGGTGCCTGGAATGGGTGCTTGGATGGGAGGGTGCGTTGGTGGAATGAATGGGGAGGGGGAAACTGAGTCAGGCAAAGAGGGAGGGAATGGCAGGCAGGAGTGGAGTAGGGCTGGGGGCGGGTCGAAGGGCTCCCAGCCCTGACATGCGTGCTCAGTGGGGAACCTGGACGGGCATTCTACTCACTGGGGGGTTGGTGCTCCAGGGCTCCGTCTGTCCCACCCCATGGATTCATCAGCACGTCCAGGGGTTTGATAAAGAGGGGCTTGTGGGTCAGGGTAGGAAGCAGGGCCCCACCCACAGTCCAAGCAAAAGAGGGAAGATTTGGCTCCAAGCTGCCCCTCCAGGGAAGAAGGCTCAGATTAACTCACATTCCTGCTCCCCAGCGCCACCCAGCTGCGGGCGCAGAGGGGGAGGAGAAAGAAGCGGGGGGTGGTGGGGGTGGGGGCTGGGGGGAGCGTGGGGGTGGGGTAGAGGCCCAGCCGGAGGAGAGCCAGGCCAAGCCCTCCGTGACTGAGTTCTCAAGCTTCGTGGGGATGCTGTGGCATTCCGGAAAGATGCCAGCTTGGAGTTCGGCTCCCTTGGGTTCGCCTCCCAGCTCACTCCATTCCAGGTCGCTGGGGCTCCTGGGAGCCTCTGTACCCTCGGCTGGGAGGTGGGTGGTGATGCCACCCTGCTGGGTTCCCGAGTCCTCTCCATAAAGCTCATGCTGGGTTCAGCCCCCATGGGGGGCGGGTAGGCACCCCAAAGGCCTGCTTTACTGCCAGTGTTTATGGGAGGTACCCTGGCGTCCAGGGCAGGGCAGCGCCTCGGAGGACGGAGAACCAGGCCGGGATTCCGGACTCCCAGACCCCGCTCTCCGGTTCCTTGGAGCTGTGGCCTCAGGTCACTCTCCTGGCCACCCAGGGGCCCTTCCGTGTCCTCAACACCTGCTTGGCAAGGCCTGGGGGATTAGCAAGGAGTAGCAGTAACGAGCTCCAGGCAGCAGCCCGGCGCCCGGGTAGTTGGTGCTTGGACAGAAGCGGGGGCGAGGACGGTGCTATGGCACATCCGCCACAGAGGTTCCTGCGGTCACTCTGCTGTTCCTCGCCACCCGTACGACCCGGGGAGCTCGCGGCTTCAGATGGGAGACGAGCGGGGCGCCTGAGGGGCTGCGGGGCCGGGGCCGTCACTGCTGCACACAGAACTCCATCTGGTTCCGGTTTTCTCCTTTGTTGGCCCCTGCGGGGAATCACGGGCCAGCCGGGAGCCCAGCGTAGGAACGGGGGGCTGGGGCTGGACCCCCAAGTTGAGGGACCCCCGGGGGGTCTTATCCTGGGCGTCCCCTCCTAGAGAGGGGAGTTACCGCAAGACCACGGGGGCTTGGAGCTTCGTGTGAGCATTGCGACAAGCCGCTGACCAGTCGTAGACCGACTCAGGCAGGACGCAGGCCAGAGCTCCAAGCAAGGGTGGCCCATCTTCTCCGCACCGCGAGCTCCTCCGGCCGGCGTTGCTAGTTTTATAGCTGCTTTTCCTCCTCCTCAAAAATCCGCCTAAAGAATTTATTATCTGACCTTCAGAAAGCAATTTATAAAATTTGAAAGAGATAGATCAGGAAGGACCCAGTAGGAAGCACTCCTGTGGTTAACGTTTAAGGAATCTTGCTAGGGAAGATTTAAGGCGTGCTCGCTCTCTCTCTCTCTCTCTGGGCCTCAGCCTTCTCTTTCTCTCTGCACAGTCTCCTTCTGGGCAGTGTCCCTGGCGGCCGAGGGGTGGTAACTGGAGCATGACCCAGCAGGCTGGGCCACAAACCGCAGGGCTGGGCCTCCTGGATCTCTCGGCTGTTAAGATCCGGACCACACGATTCCCTCCTACCCACAGGAGGAAAGTCAGCGCGTTCCAGCGCCTGGGATGGGACTGAAAACATCCTCTTCTCCCCCCACAGGACCGACCCCTGAGACACGTGGTCGGCTGGCACAGCTCCGGGCCCGAGGGGGTAACGCGGGTGGACAGGGGTGAGGGGAGCGGAGCCCCGCCTCGGCCTGTTCCCAGGGCTTCTGTCCAGAATGAGCGTGAAAGTCAGGAAGGTGTCCTCAGGGAAGGCTGTAAGCGTGAGATGGCCGAGGGTGGCATGAGGTGGGTCCCTCTCAGGACAAGGGACCGGGGTCCTGGACGACCTTCTCTCTCTGGTGTGTGGCGACTTGCAGTAATCGCATTTCCACAGAAAGTAGGGTGTTCTGATCAAATCTGCGGGGCTGTAAAACTGGGGCGTGGTGTCCTTGCCTGCATGACAAGATGGAAACCGAGGCGTGTGGTCCCGGGGACCTGGCTCTTCTCTGTGCGACGACAGCCCTGCAGACACACTGGCGAGCAGAGGCTTTTGTGTCCGGCCCAGCGAGGCGGGCCGCTCGCCAGGCGCGGTGGTGGAGGTTGCTGTGATGATTCCGTAAGGTCAGGGTAGAGCGGGACACGCCATCGGAGTTGGAACCGACCAGGAAAATCGGGGCCGTGCTCTGTATCTGTGCACACTCACTGAGGCGCGTAGTAGGTGTCAGGTCCGTCCGTGCTGGGTCCGGGAGTTAAAGCCAGAGGGCCGTCGCCCGGCCCTCGGGGAGCGAGTGGCCCACGTGGAGCCAGGCCGAGAAACGCGTAGTGCGAGAAAGGCCGAGGGTCTCTGGTTAATGACTCTTTGGGGTGCGTGGTGGGGGATGTGGGGACCCTCCAGTTCTCTGGCGCAGGGTGACTGCGGGGGCTTGAACATCACGCACACTTCACCCCTCCTCCCACACGTGCTGGGTTAATGCCTCCATCTTATAAATCACAACCCTGTCCTCAGACGGGGTACAGGCCACACAGAAGTGGGACAGCTTAAGGCACATGAAGGAGACTCTAGTGCCACCTGCTGGCCAGACCCACCAGGCCCTTCCTGAAGCAGCTGGTACGTGTGTGTGCACACGTGTGCGTGCGCACGCACATGAAGACTTTGAAGTGAGACAGGCCAACCTAATACAGACTGTGGGGTCACAAACATGTGACCTCACTGAGCTGTGATCTTCCCATCAGTGGGACAGGAGAACAATGGGGGACAATGAAATGCGCTAATGGAAGGAGAGACCCTAATTGACCCGCACGATGCGGGGCACCAGCCCTCGGGGTCACCTGGGGCCTTACCGTTTGGCCCGGAGCTAGGCGTCTCTGGGGGTAGGCCGCCCCTCAACAGCACCCTTCTTCTGCTTTCCTTCTGTCCTGTCTGTCCCCTCTGCCTCCGGGCCCCTCCCGTGCATGACTCCCCCGCGGTGTTCCTGATCCTCACCTACCATGGAGGATCATCCCCACGGAGCACCATGGAGCTCGCTCCCCAGGCCGGCCTCGCTAAGCCTGCTCGGAACGCTAAATGGCCACGTAAATGAAATGATTCCCATCAGTCCTGATGAAGAGCTGGGAACAGGATGTACAAAGAGACCACACTCACAGTAAATGGCACACGTAAAATAAGGCCAAGCACCCAACACGAGGCATAGAAATGTAAAGAGCTGAAAGGGAGACGTGATGGAAGGCCAGGACGGTTCGTGCCCCTGGCCAGAGAATCCAGAGTCAAGATGGCGGGACTTCCTGGGGCATGCTCTGCCAGGTCCCATGGGGCTCTGCACTTGGGCTCCGCTTCCAAAGGCAGCTGCCATCAGAGTGTGATGGCCTGATGTTCAGGAGGCAGAAGGCTGCCCCTGTCCCCAACCTCTCACAGGAAGTTAGAACCTGTCTCCATCTCCATCACAGGGAGTTGGGAGCTCTCACCATCCTGTCACAGAAAGTTAGAGCCTGTAACAGGAAGTCAAAATCTCTTTCCACCCTGTCACAGGAAGTTAGGACCTCTTTCTATCCTATCACAAGAATTAGGAGCTATCACCAGCCCATCACAGGAAGTTAGAATCGCTCTCCATTCTGTCTCAGGAATTAGGGGCTCCCACTATCCTGTCACAGGAAGTTAGCATGTGCCACAGGGAATCAGAACTTTCCATCCTGTCGCAGGAAGTTAGGAACTAGCACCATCCTGTCACAGGAAGTTAGGACCTCTTTCCATCCTGTCACAGGAAGTTAGGAGCCATCACCATCCTGCCACAGGAAGTTGGAACCTATAATATGAAGTTAGAACCTCTTTCCATCCTGTCGCAGGAAGTTAGGTGCTAGCACCATCCTGTCACGGGAAGTTAGGAGCTATCACCATCCTGCCACAGGAAGTCAGAACCTCTTTCCATCCTGGCACAGGAAGTTAGGAGCTCTCACCATCCTGTCACAGGAAGTTAGGAGCTCTCACCATCCTGTCGCAGGAAGTTAGGAGCTCTCACCATCCTGTCGCAGGAAGTTAGAACCTCTTTCCATCCTGTTGCAGGAAGTTAGGAGCTCTCACCATCCTGTCACAGGAAGTTCGGAGCTAGCACCATCCTGCCACAGGAAGTTAGAACCTCTTTCCATCCTGTCGCAGGAAGTTAGGAACTAGCACCATCCTGCCACAGGAAGTTAGGAGCTATCACCATCCTGCCACAGGAAGTCAGAATCTCTTTCCATCCTGGCACAGGAAGTTAGGAGCTCTCACCATCCTGTCACAGGAAGTTAGGAGCTAGCACCATCCTGTCACAGGAAGTTAGGAGCTATCACCATCCTGCCACAGGAAGTTAGGAGCTATCACCATCCTGCCACAGGAAGTCAGAATCTCTTTCCATCCTGGCACAGGAAGTTAGGAGCTCTCACCATCCTGTCACAGGAAGTTAGGAGCTAGCACCATCCTGTCACAGGAAGTTAGGAGCTATCACCATCCTGCCACAGGAAGTAAGAACCTCTTTCCATCCTGTCACAGGAAGTTAGGAGCTCTCACCATCCTGTCACAGGAAGTTAGGAGCTAGCGGCATCCTGCCACAGGAAGTTAGAACCTCTTTCCATCCTGGCACAGGAAGTTAGGAGCTCTCACCATCCTGTCACAGGAAGTTAGGAGCTCGCACCATCCTGTCACAGGAAGTTAGGAGCTAGCACCATCCTGTCACAGGAAGTTAGAACCTCTTTCCATCCTGTCGCAGGAAGTGAGGACCTAGCGGCATCCTGCCACAGGAAGTTAGAACCTCTTTCCATCCTGTCACAGGAAGTTAGGAGCTCTCACCATCCTGTCACAGGAAGTTAGGAGCTCGCACCATCCTGTCACAGGAAGTTAGGAGCTAGCACCATCCTGTCACAGGAAGTTAGAACCTCTTTCCATCCTGTCGCAGGAAGTGAGGACCTAGCGGCATCCTGCCACAGGAAGTTAGAACCTCTTTCCATCCTGTCACAGGAAGTTAGGAGCTCTCACCATCCTGTCACAGGAAGTTAGGAGCTAGCACCATCCTGTCACAGGAAGTTAGGAGCTCTCACCATCCTGTCACAGGAAGTTAGAACCTCTTTCCATCCTGTCACAGGAAGTTAGAACCTCTTTCCATCCTGTCGCAGGAAGTGAGGAGCTAGCGGCATCCTGCCACAGGAAGTTAGAACCTCTTTCCATCCTGTCACAGGAAGTGAGGAGCTAGCACCATCCTGCCACAGGAAGTTAACAGGTAGCACCGTCCTGTTACAGGATGTTAGAACCCGTCTCCATCTCCCTTCCAAGCCCCGGCTGTCCCTGTGGACACACAGGAAACTGGGCCTGGAGTTCAAGACTCAGTGAGGTGGTTGAGCGACAGACCTCACTGCCTGAGCACCAATCTGGCTTCCTCGCTCTGGGACCTGGGGAAGGCCCCCAGCTCTTCCCGGCTCAGTTTCCTCGTCTGAAGATTGGCACTCAACCCACTCCCACAGTGCAGTGACAGTGACACACTGGAGAATGCCAAGCATTAGGTAGATGGCAGCAGCCATGACCGCTAGTGGTGGAGATGATCGCTTCCGGGGTCATCTCCGGGCCCCACCCCAGAGCCTGCGTAGCCCTGGCCGCCGCCTGGGTGAGGGGCCGGGCGCCTGGACGACACTCAGAGGGCAGGGCGCGCCTGGCGAGTGTGGCCCGGCCGGGGGGGTGTTCCGCCAGTGAGAGGGGCCACCCCTCGCTCCCGGCACAGCCCCGGGCCCCAGCCGCCCAGCGCCCCCTGAGGGTGTTGGAAGAGGCCCGGTGCCTGAGTCAGCGGCCCCGGAGGTCCACGGCCCCTCCCGCAGGTGAGTGGGGACGCTCCTCCCGTCAGCTGAAGCGGCCAGAGGGGTGGCGGGAGGCCCTGGCCGGCGAGCCCCCGCTTTCCCTCGCGCCTCTGCCACCCCTCCGCTTGCTGGAGTCGCTCTAATCCTCTCCTTGTCTCTGTCCACTTTTCTTGCAGCCGCTGCGAGCGCTTGCCTTGCCATGAGAATCAGGAGTGCCCCAAGCTGCCTCTGAGAATTACCTACTACCACCTCTCTTTCCCCACCAACATCCAGGTGCCCGCGGTGGTTTTCCGCATGGGCCCCTCCAGTGCCGTCCCGGGGGACAGCATGCAGCTGGCTATCACCAGCGGCAACGAGGAGGGCTTTTTCACCACCCGGAAGGTGAGCCACCACAGCGGGGTGGTGGCCCTCACCAAGCCCGTCCCCGAGCCCCGGGACTTGCTTCTGACCGTCAAGATGGACCTCTATCGCCATGGCACCGTCAGCTCCTTTGTGGCCAAGCTTTTCATCTTTGTGTCCGCAGAGCTCTGAGCACTTGCTTTGGGCCGCCCGGGGGCTCCCTCTTGTTGCTTTCCTAACTCCTCACCCCCCGGGATTTTAATAAAGTTTCAGCAGGCGATCCTACCCAGCATGCCTCACGTGCCTTGGTTTTATTGCGCTTGGTTGGGATTCTATGCTGTTCGTCACCCGGGGTGACCCAGGCACCTGCCACGGCCTTACGGCCTGGTGCCCCCCACTCCCCCCGCGCGGCGACTGAGGAGTGTTTTCCATACGCTCGTATGTACCTGGCGGTCCCTGTTGATGGAGGTCACTGTCGACACCGCCAGGGAGCCCAGGGGCGGGGAGAAGGAGGTGTGTGTGCATCACCCCCTCAAAATGAGCTCTTCTCATTTTGTGTTGAGCCCAAAGGATGAGGCCGTCATTGAAAAGAGGCCATCGGACTCCTTCTCTCTCATTCTGTAAATGGGGAAACTGAGGCCCAGGGAAGGGGAAAGGCCAGGGGTCTGTGGCCTCTTTGTAGCTGAGCCGGGCCTTCTGGCCTTGCTGTATCGCGTGGAGCTGACCCTTTAATGGAGCCCAAAAAACTATCCTGAGACTCAAGCCCCTCTTTCTGTTTATCTTGATGAGAGGCCCGAACTGGGCGGAGAAAATGCCAGAACACAGTTGCAGGATCTTGGCCGCAGCTCTTGCCCGAATCAGGTTAGTTGCCTCCATCGGGATTCTGCCCCGACCCCTCCCCCCACCCCGGCCAGGAGGGGGAGGCAAAGGCGCCGCGGTAGATGTGCCACCCGTGGGAACCACTGAGTGAGCTTCGGGGCCTTCGGGCGCATTACCGCAGTGCGCAAGGCCAGCCTCTCTTCCCCGTGGAGACCCAGAGCGAGCGAGCGGTTCGCCCAGGGCCGCACAGCAGGTATCTGATCCCTAGCTTGCTAACTCCATGGCTCGGACTCTTCCGTTCTCACAACACCTCCGACGTGGGCCTCGACCCTCCCCCCTCTCTTCGTTTCCTCCACCGTGACTCCAGCCAGCCGTCCTCACCAGTGCCCAGAGCGCCTTTCCAGGCCCTGTATGATTTGGTCCTTGCGTGCGTCCCCAGCCTGCCTTCAGATTGTCCTCCCCTTGCTCACTTCCCTTGAGCCACATCGCTGAGTTCTTTGCTGCCTCAGGCCCTTTGCACATGCTTCGCACCCTTGGCTCCAGTGTTGGTTAAAGCTCAGCGCAAGTGCTCCTTTCGCAGCGAGGCCTTCCTGGACACCCTGGGGTCGGCCCCTCTGTCAGCTTTTCTCAGAACACTTCCTTTGTCATGCTTATCCCAGTTCATCCGTGTTTCACGTCTGTCTTCTCCACCACCCAGGGAGCTCTGGGTGGGCGGAGATCGGCCGCGTCCCATTCAGCGATGTGTCCCTAGCTCCTGGCGAGGGCGCCTGACACACAGTAGGTGCTCTGCCCGCGCCCCTTGAGGGACCGGATGGCTTCCTACCAACACTGCCTTATGTCTCTTGCATTTCTGGGAGAAATGCTGTTTCCAAGCAGAAGCGAGAGGGGAGGGCAGAGCACCCGGGGGAACCAGGACAGGCAGAGTCCCAAGACCCTTCCTACAGTCACGCGCAGGGGTGGGGGAGGGCGTGCCAGCCTTGCCGTCGGTACGGGAGACACACGCGGTAAACCCTATGCCTCGTGCCTTTTGACGGAAGTGGCAGTGAGGCTGCCTTGGGAGCCAGGCACCTCAAGCCTCCCACTGTATCCCCCCTGCCTCTCTCATCACGTCTGGTCTGGACCAGCTCCCAACCCCCCATCTTCCAGCGCATTCTCCATGCTGCAGCCAGAGGGCCCCTCTGAAGGGCCAGCCTGGTTATGTCCCTCTCTCGCAAGGACCTTCTGTGGTTCTTTTACCAGCGCGTCAAGGCCAGCTCTCTCGGAATGGTATCCAAGGCCCCGCTCGATCTAGCCTCTGCCCGCATTTTCAGCTCCACCCTAGTGTGTCCCCTTCATTCTAGGGGTCCTTGTCCCCCCCCGAATGTGCCTTCTCTTGGCTTCAGCATGTGCCATGCCGTCCTCCTACACACTGCTGTGCTCCTTGAAGGCTTAGCTCAAAAGTCATCTCCTCAGCGACTTAATCTGAGCTCCGTAACCCGGAACGTACTCCATTCGCACATTTTCCCTGTTATCTCGTGGTTGTCACTTTTTATTATCCCTTCTGCACTGGGGCCTTTTGGAGAACTCGGATTATGTCTGTATTCTCAACACCTGTAGAGTGTTTGGCCTGTAGAAAGAGTTCAGTAAACATCTGAATAAATGAATGGACGGACGGATGGATGGATGGATGGATATATGATGGATGGATGGATGATGGATGGGAAGGTGGATGAATGGATGGATGGGTAGATGGATGGAGGGATGCATGATGGGTGGGAAGGTGGATGGATGGATGGATGGATGGATGGATGGATGGATGGATTGGAAGGTGGATGGATGGATGGATGGAACAATGGATGGATGGATGGGTTGATGGATGGATGGATGGATGGATGAATGGATGGATGGATGGATGGATGGGAAGGTGGATGGAATGGACGGACGGATGGATGGATGGGTGGATATATGATGGATGGATGGATGGATGGATGGATTGGAAGGTGGATGGATGGATGGATGGATGGATGGATGGGTGATGGATGGATGGATGGATGGGAAGGTGGATGAATGGATGGATGGATGGATGGATGGTTAGATGATGGATGCATGGACAGATGGATGAATGATGGATGGATGGTATTTTCAAGGCTTAGTTCAAATACCCCCTCTTCTGTGAAGTTGGCAAGGCACAGCAGGGATCCAGTTATTGAATTCAATATTCTTTCACTAGGCTCCATATTATCCGAGTCAGAAGAAGCCCTTTTCCTTCATGTCTAGGAGTGTTGAGTGGGGGGAGGTGCTCAGGGCCGTTAGCACGCAGTGACCCGACAGAGTTTGGGGAGCCCCCCGCCCGCAGCCTTCCCACCAATGGGCCATCCAGCTGGGCTCGCGGTCCCCGTCGTCTGTAGACCCTACACCTGAAGGGGGCCCGTTCCCTCTCAGGACGCCTCTGCCGTCTCTGTGCGTGTACCCGAGTGCATGCGTGGGACTGATGTCTGCACTACCCGGTGGCTCCTCTCTGCCCTGAAGTTCCTGGGGCTACACAGTGATCGTCCTACACTGTGCTGCTGAGACCATGCGGTGCAGCCGAAACAAAATAATTAAGAATTTGAATGTTCTTGCCATTCACTAGATCCATGACCTTGGAGAAGTCATTTGCCTTTCAGAGCTTCAAGGCCCCCCTCATGGGTTATTTTGAAGCTTACACGTACTTGCAGGTGAGGCCCTATCTGGTGTACATGGTAGGCGGTCAGTAAGTGTTGCTTTTATCATTCATTGGAGGGAACGTGAGTGTCCATTTGGACCTTGAGTTAAATGGGGAATGAAGGTTCAGGGGGTTTGGATGTGTCCATGGTCACTGCCAATCACCTCTGACTCCCAGGACTGCACTTCTGACTCCTTCACTGTCCTAACCCAAGCTCCCAAGGGCAAATGGTAATAAGCATGGTTATCATTATTATAATGATAATATCAGAACTACGATAGCTAACACATGTGCCGCCTGCTGAGGGCCAGGCAGTGCTCCTAGCGTTTGATTGAACTCTCACAACAGCCTTGTGAGGAGAGCACTTCAATTTCACACTGAAGCCATGGAAGCGTAGAGCAGATAAGTAACTTGCCCAGAGTCCCACACCTGGTGCCACACCCAGGCAGCTGGCTCTGCCCCTGTGCCCTGACACTCTGTCCCCCACTGTCCCCAGTGCTGCGAAGCGGGTAAGATTTCTGGGGTCAGTCAGTGCTGGTTGGATTGTTACTCTGGCCTCATCTCCGAAATCACTGGATATAAGCCCTATATTATGACTCGCAAGTATAGAGCGGGACATTTCATTAGCTAAAGGAGGAGGCGGTAGGGTGTAGAGGGTGTAGAGGAGGTGTAGACGGAAGAGCCGTAAAGATTAAGTGAGGGGCGCCTGGGTGGCTTAGTCGGTTAAGCTTCCGACTTTCGCTTAGGTCATGATCTCGCGGTTGTGGGTTCGAGCCCCGCGTCGGGCTCTGTGCTGACTGCCAGCTCAGAGCCTGGAGCCTCTTTCGGTCTGTGACTCCCTCTCTCTCTGACCCTCCCCTGCTCACGCTGTCTCTCTCTCTCTCCTAGAAATAAATAAAAAACATTAAAAAAAAAATTAAAAAAAAAAAAAGATTAAGTGAGATACAGCGATGAAAAGGAATGAAATCTCGCCATTTGCAACAACGTGGATGGAACCGGAGGGTATGATGCTGAGTGAAATAAGTTAGTCAGAAAAAGACAGATCATATGATTTCACTCACAGGTAGAATTTGAGAAACTTAACAGAAGACCGTAAGCGAAGGGAAGGAACAATAAGATACAGACAGAGAGGGAGGCAAACCATAAGAGACTTAAATACAGAGAAAGTACTGATGGTTGATGCGGGTGGGGGGTCGGAGGGTTGGGGAACATGGGTGCCGGGCAGTGATGGTTGATGCGGGTGGGGGGTCGGAGGGTTGGGGAACATGGGTGCCGGGCAGTGAGGAGGACACTTGCTGGGATGAGCACTGGGTGCTGTAAGGAAGTGATGAATCACAGGAATCTATTACTGAAGCCAAGACTACACTGTACGTTAGCTAACTTAATAATAAGATTTTTTTAAAAAGCCATTTCAGCCGTGAGACTTTAGGCAGAGAAAATTAAGATCGTATTATATTACATGATGATTTGGTAGTAACTTATCCTCACATAGTGTACTATTTTCAGTAAAGAGATAGAGCCCGTGATGTACTGACCTAAAAAAAAATAAAAAGACTAAGCGAGGTAATGTGTGCAGACTCTCTAGCACAGAGGATCTGGGAAGATTCAGCAGCACAGTGTTTGAAGCTCTCTGGATCCCAGCCCAAAACACACAAACAGCGAGACAGAAGAAATTTACAGCTACGGAACGTATGCACAACTAAATGGGTACGTGATACCCTGCGAACCGCCAAGCCCAATGTGTGTCCACATGCAGGGCATCAGCACCGTGCAGAAGGAAGGAGTGGGAGGGAGATTCCAGAAGAGTCAACAGACATTCCCTAGAAATGCAGAGGACAAATTCTGGAGCAGCAGCTCAGACTGGGAGACATTTTACTCATTCCATTGCATCTCGCCCCTAGGAGCTCTTGAAACGGAGCCAGCAGGGCTTCCCCTAAGGTCAGAACCTCATACTACGAACAAACTACTGGGTAGGAAATGCAGAGGTGAGTAGGAGAGAGACGACAGATTGGATAAAGAAGGTCCAGGTAAATGTAGAGGAAT